>WTXE01000195.1:0-53408 GCA_022496225.1 Russula aff. rugulosa BPL654 | reverse complement strand
CTTTCTTTTCTTCTTGGCTTTCCATCTCTCTCTCTGTTTTGATGGCCGCACACTATACCAGTATTTTGACCACCCAAGATAAATCGACGTCACACATCCCACAAATCCATCAGTATAAGATAGTTGCTCAAATCTCTCTCATTTTCAACCTCTTCCTCGCTGCCCCTGTACTAGTGAGGGAGATATAACAGGCGCATGGCGATGTGACATCACTATGATGGTCGTAGCGGAGGACGTGGCAGCATGCCGAAGAAGTGGCGCAAGTTGTTGGAGGCAGGATCGGGTAGGTTGACGTCTCCGCGGTTGGGACCTTCGTAACATTCGTCATTGCCTTACGGGTCGACCGCTGTGCATAGTTCCCCATCCTCAGATCCAGGCACCACCTCTTACCCTCGCCAGATGGAGAGCTTGCGCCAGCAATGGAAGCTGTGATTGATGCTTACGGGGTGAATGTGACTGTTATCTGTGCGCATAACGGACAGTAAGTTCAACATAGACCCATCTCTGATCTGACTTATTCGACTTAAGGGGAGACACCGCTCGACCGAGAACGCCACCGAACTCGCGCGAATCATGTCCGCCACGTACCCAGACCCACTCATCTTCCTCGGATACGTAGTCACGGACCCGCATGCCAAACGTCGTGAGTACTTGCACGCACCACTAACGACCAAGAGCTCCCCTCTTCGGAACAACTAACGTGTGTTTCCCAGCCGCGCCCTACGAAATCATGGTCACTGATGGCCCGTTCACGACATCGACAAGGACGACACGGACCGCTGGTGCGAGTATATTTTCTACCGTGGACTCCATAGGACGGCCTACGCCCGGATCTCTCGCGGCTCAGTCACGGATACTAAGTTGCAGGTCGGCCAGTTTGCCATCCCGAGTTACGCCGGGCCGACTCGAGGTGAAGAGGAGATGTCGGAAGCCGATCGCTACCAGCGTGGGTGGAAGGAAGATCTGCCGAAGGAATATGTGCGTTTTTTCTACACACTCCGCCACCCGCCTTCGTGCGCTCATGCTCCCTGTTTTTGGTCGGCCCTTTCGCGCGCTCTCAGGTGGTTCCCTGATGCGTATTATGGTAATGAGGACTCTGGTGGTGTGCGGGTCACTATTACCACGTCTTTGACACGGTGCGTCCCTGATGTGTTGTTGCGAGAGTGAACTAGAGCTCATCATGTATGCCTCCCCGCCCCCTCGTCTTTTTCCCTTAAGCCAGTATACTATAAGTCGCCTCCAGCGCCTGCACCAACGTCAACGTGAACCGCCTGATCATCATGTGAGTTACCTGACATATAATGTAGGTGTATGTGCCCCCATTTTCTAGGGAAAGTCTGGTAAACTATCAAACTTCCCTTCAACTGTCCCTCGAACTGGCATCGATACTTGAGGCGGCCATGTTCAATTTTCATTATTATTGTGTGATTTTGTTGTAGTAATGTAAACTTGTTGTGTGTTGGTGTAGCAAGGATAGGTGGTATGTTTGTCCTCAAGCGTGCATCTCTCTTTGCTGCCGTGGCATGTTGGAGCCTGCAGCTGAACATACGGTATATATTTTGCGAGCTGCCTCCACTGAATATGAAATGATATCAGCATTTCTAAGCCGTTTTGGGGTCTTTTGAAGCTCTCAGAGATTTTTGTTTTACGTAGACGAAAGTGCTCGGCAACCGAGGAAGGAGACAGACCTTTCAGCCACAGGAAGTCCACGAAATCTGTGCACGCCTAATTATATATCACATACGGGAACATTCGCATCCGTGGAGTATGCCGACTGAATCAAATAGACGCCCAAGGCACCTTACAAACGCCACAGATATACAGCGCTCATGATAACCATGTCGCCCATCGATGAGGATGAGGATAAACATGACTTGGTCACATTTACCCTCATTTGGCGTTTTTAACGCCACCTGATGGGCAAGACTATCTGTGGCATTTGTACAGGTGTCTTGAGCGTCTATTTCGGCATACTCCACGAATTCCTGTATGTGCTAAAAGGCGCTTGAACACCTCCAGCCTGAACATAAAATATGCTCTTTTTCCGTCTTGGTTTCTTCATATTCCTCAGCGTCTTTGGCGTGTCTTCCATTAGTGCGACTCCGACCTGTACAGACTACACCTGCATGAGTGATCCTGACTGTCCGTCGGGATGCAAATGTAACAGGGAGGTGAGTATTTTGGCGACAAGAACTTCACTGCAACTTCACTTTGTTCTGATTCTGTATATTGTAGATGCGGCGTTGCGTGCCCACTATGGCTGGAGAGAATAATGTGTACAAGTGGTTGGGTGTGGTTAGTGAGTGAAATACTTACAAGTCTACGATTCCAAGTCATAAACTTCAACTTTCAGGTCCATTTGCTAAGATCCATGAAGGGTGCAAATGCTAGTCGTTGTAATGATAAAATGTAGTTGTTTGGTTAACTTTTCGGGTCTGTCTACAAGTTCAAACACTATTGTCAGGTATGCATGGCGCCTGAGCGGCCTGAGCGACGAATTAGCGCATCAGCGCTGATGGGCCGTGCTGGTAAGTTACCTTTCAAACCTTCCTCTGCCACATCATCCACAGTACTTGTTACACATGTGACGTGAGTCAGTTACGTTTCACTCGATTTCACGTTACAATTCTCATTCTGTCCACGCAGTGTCACTGACTCACTGTGTCGAATCGTTGACGTCACAAGAACAGCTCGTGCTCACACACAATTAATCCCGTGCCATGGAAGCACGGGTCGCAGAATGGCCATATCGGTGCCTGAGTCGGTGTGGGGTGCTCGCACAGTAAGTGGCCCAGAGTCTTACGTCTGTTCTCTCCAGATCACTCATCCTAGCACCCAACCAGCATGTCAAAAAGCCGTAACTAAATTTTGCCAATGTCTCATAAAACCTAGCTTCCATTAAGTGAGCCCCCACCACCCTCAATCATGCAGTTCACCGATCTCCTCAATTTCTGTTTTTCCATCCTTGGCCTCGATGGCCTCGTCTATTACCTTCGCTTTCTGATACCCCGCAATGTTCTCCCCATGTCTCAGCGGTATTGACTGAAGCGGAACGTTCACTTGGCCGCGCCGAATCGACCGGCGTCATTCCACGGCCGAATGACTATCTGTCAGCCCTTACATTGTACAAAGCTGTCATGCCTCTGCCAACGGATGGTCACCTCACTGATCGTCACAGTTATTCCAATCAGTTCCTGCGGGTTCAGATGGAAAGCCATCGTGCTCCTGGAATATTACAGCAACTTCGGCTTGCTGTTCAACACGGCCTAACGTGCAAGCTGTACACGCTCTCGTCGCGAGTGGTGACGTAAGGTTCGTTAGAACCTCTTCTTTTTTATCCCCGTAATTAATGAGGGCGTCTTAGCTAGCTATGGACGAGCAACAGCTCACGTCTCTTACCAACACTCAAAGAGCCACTGCTACGGCGTTGCGTATCCCAGCGGAAAGTATGTGTCCAATATGTGATGACTCCGGGTGATACTTACTAGTTATCATTGCAGGTATGGTATGAACAATGTTGTTCTGGTCACTTCCCCCACCGCTAGAGGCCGCTCCCCGAATATCTGGAGCACACGATACTCTTTTATTTTTCGACTTAATGTGCTAGTGTACCTTGGGTCATCACCCTACATGGACAATTGTGCGATATATCAATACATAGTGCACCCGTCATAGCACTACCCTATACCCCTTGAGCAAGCTTGGCTCACTGTCGTGTTGTGCCTGAGTCTAGAGAGAGTTACAGTCAGTCTCGCCAAGCGTGCGTGAACCTACAGTTCATTTGTAAGTTAGTCACAATGTTGCGGGTGGTGTTCCATCCCCGAGTTGCGCGTCTGAGTTTTTCTGCCCGCAAATTTGCTTTCTTCCTTATGTTGATGAGATTGGCGTCCCCCCACGACGAGGAGGGTGTGGTTATGGGCATGTTGGGCTTCGCAGTCGATTGGGTCGGTGTATCTTGTATAATTCGTATTATCCATGAATGCATGAGCCAGTATATACGCCTGAAAATTGCATCCGAAATGGAGATGAGTTATTGTACGCACATCAGTCATCCGTCAAGTTTAACCTTGGCCGCATCATCATCGTCATCATCGTCATCACAACCATCATCTGCATTCATCCCGTTGTCCAACAGTACGACCCACGTTCAGGCCGTTCAGGGCTTGCCCACCGGAGTGAATGATTACTGTTTACTGGTATCGCGCACAGAGGGCGCTAAATTGAAAAGGCGAAAGCCGCTCTCTGAATTCGGACGGATACTGCAATACCGTGACGGGTTTGTTGGTGTCCTTCTCCACTGGCATGGCCGGTGTCGACCTAGGTTTCCATCCGGTCTCTCGCGGTGATCCTTATCCGCCTGCCGTAGCGCACCAATTACATCAACTATAACATGGACGCAGGTAAATCCTGCGGGGGCTCGCTAATCAGGTGGGCACGTGGATGCATGGTTGGGTTGTTATCCATGTTTCAGATCTGTTAGCCTTTATTCTTCTGTTTCACATCTCTTAGCCTCTCCTTGGGGGCGTTGAAGAATTTGGTGTACACCTCGTCGAACATGTTCGGTCTCCACAGTAGGGGATGGTGCAACATTGAGCACGCCTCCAACATATCGCTCGTTGCCGTCGTCGTCGTCGGTTTGTCCAGGTAACGCGTTTGCAGCCGCCGTTGGAATTTGTTTATCGAGAATGGGATAAACACGGGAGCAGACGCTGCACAGACGTCGAGGAGGAATGCGAATAGTAAGTGTAGGAGGATTTGGATGAAGAAATGCGCGTTCGTCGTTGTTCGTAAGAGGACGTGCATTGGGAGGAGCGTCCGTGTCATTTACATCAACTATATCAAAATACTCTCGCATTCGGCTTTCGATTAGGCGTGTACTCACGGCATCATTATTCACAGTAATCAACTGGAATACGTGCATACCACGGTCAAAGATCTTCCCTGGCCCAACCTCAGGCTCTGCAACAACACTACCAACCGCTGGTATATCAACCTACGGAAGCATATTACCAGGGTCGTCTGTTATGGCCTTCGAGGAGGCGAAGAATGTTCTGCTCCGGTTCTGTGGCGTGTCCGCATCCGAACTCAGAGCCCATCGTGTTCCACGCACGTCATTGCATACGTCGATCATAATAGAGAGGATCTGAAATGGTTGGCGCAAAATCCACAATTTTGCACCGGTTTTACGCCCGTTGGATGACACACATTGGTCACTGAGTATTTCTACAAGTACACCTAGTACACATAAACACTATCTACCTAGTCTTATCTCTTGTAGAAAATAGGATTCTGTCAGGTCTCACGAAGACAACACACAGGTCAATGATAAGTCGAACATTCGCCTATGATTTAGGACGCGGCGTCGGGCTGCGACGAGGGATGCGGCTCAGCAGCATCATTGGTTATGACTATAGCTGCAACGATATCGGTCAGCATCCCCAAATCATAACGTGTCAGATGCATACTCGTCAGGGTGGGCAGCGCTGTAACAGCAGTGCTTTCTGGTGGGTAAGTGACGTGAGCTGTCGCTCGTCCATAGCTAGCTAAAGATCCCTCATCAATTATGGGATAAGAAGAAGAGGAGCATTCTAACAAACCTCAATTTTATCTTGATGGCCTCGACTCGTGACGAGAGCGTATACAGCCTGCAAGTCCGACCGTACCAAACAGCAAGCCAGAGTTGCGCAATATTCCAGGCGCTCGATGCTTTCCATTCGAATCTGCAAGAATTCACCAGCGCAACTATGTTATCAGTGAGGTGACGGTCAGTTGCAAAGGTACGACGCGGTTCTACAATATAAGGGCTGATCGATAGTCATTCGGCCGTGGAATGACACCGTCGACTCGGCGCGGTCAAGTAATGTTCCGCCTCAGTCAATACTGTGAGACATAGGGGAGAACATTGCGGGGTATGAGAAAGCGAAGGTAATAGACGAGGCCATAGAGGCCAAGGATGGAAAAACAGAAACTGAGGATATCGGTGAACTGCATGATTGAAGGAGAGGTAGGGTCTCACGCTACTGTAATGGCGGCTAGGCTTTTATGAGTATGCGTTGGGTGCTTGGATCTGGAGAGAGCGATCTGATGTGTATCTGTTCGCGTTCTGACAGAATGCTCGAAAGAAGTGCTGTCACTCCTGGCCAAAGTTCCGTTCAGTTTACATTATTGTGGACGCAATCGACGTTCCTGATATCCCAGGGTGCCGTCACCACGTGAAGATACTCTGGAACCGTGAAAGAACTCGAGTTACGCCTTCCAATGTGTTTTGATCCCGGCCCGAGATCCTCGTTCTAACATTCCCCAATAAGTAACTATTTAAGGGTCCACGTCAGGGCGTCCAATCACGAGCGAGAGCGTCCAATGTGAGAGAATTCCGAAGAAGTGGGCGATCTCCTTTTTAGAAAAGTTAAAGTTACCGTAATCTGTCTTTGATAATGGAAGGTTGTTATGTAAGGGCCGCCGCGAGGACGGGACTTTTCGGCGTTACAGTAACCAGGCGACCTATACGATTGCAGGACACATCTACATGTGAACGCGAAACGCCCAAGGCACGAGAGAATTGTCATGCTTCTCCTGAGCATACAGTATGTCTGAAAAATACTGAATCAGGCCCATTTCAAACTCGAATACTGCTTGAATATTCCCTTTTTAGGAAATCAACTACGCCCTCAACTGTCTTCACGCCACGTAACTTACATGACGATACATCCAGCATTGAGGCCGTTGAGGCCTGAGGTGTAGTTGGCTTCCTAAAAGGAGATCGCCCACTTCTCCGGAATCCTCACGTTGGGACGCTAAAGAAAAAAATATAATTCTAAATCTAAATTTTCTATTCCTGCTCGTGGTTGGACGCCCTAATGATGTGGTCCTTTGACACTAGTACTATGCTGTCTGCTCTCTCCAGATCCAAGCACCCCACCAACATGTCAAAACGCCGTATCCCAAAATTTGCCGATGCCTCACACGTGGGCATACTCATGAAAGCCTAGCTGCCATTAATGTGAGCCCCCATCCCTCCTTCAATCATGCATTCACTGATATCCTCAGTTCTGTTTTCCATCCTTGGCCTCTACGGCCTCGTCTATTACCTTCGCTTTCTCATACCACGTAATGTTCTCCCCTATGTCTCAGCAGTGTTAACCGAGGTGGAACATCTACTTGACCGCGCCTGAGTCGACCGGCGTCATCCCACGGCAGAGTGACTACCGGTCAGCCCTTACATTGTACAAAGCCGTCATGCCTCTGCCAACAGACGCTCTGACCACCTACTGATCGTGACAGTTATTCCAATCAATTCCTGCAGATTCGAATGCAAAGCCATCGTGCTCCTAGAATATTACAGCAACTTCGGCTTGCTGTTCAGCGCGGTCTAACGTGCAAGCTGTATATACTCTCGTCACGAGTGTGGCGATCAAGTAGAGATCAAGGTCGTTGAACTCTTCTTTTTTATTCCACAATTAATGAGGGTGTAGCTAGCTTGGACGAGCAACGCTCACGTCGCTTACCAACTCACAAGGCGCCACTGCTGTGTCGCTGCGTACCTCGCAGAGAGTATGTGTTGACTTCGGGTGATGCTCACTAGCTATCATTGCAGCTATGGTATAACAATGTTGTTCGACCCCTCACCGCTGAGGCTGCCCCTGGCTGGATATCCGGAGCACTCGATACTGTCTTCTTTTTCGAGTTCCTTTACGTGCCAGTGTTCCTTGGGTCATCATCCAATATGGTCAATCGTGCCATATATCAACACACAGTGCATCCATCATATCACTACCTTGTACCCTTGATGAACATTAGCAACCGTGGCTGTCGTGTTGTGCCTGGCTCTAGAGGGAGTCACAGTCAGTCTCGCCGAGCGTGCGTGAACCTGTGCTAGTCACAATGTCGTGTGTCCCGGATGGTGTTCCGTCCCCGAGTCTTCCACGTCCGAGTTTTTTACGCGCAAATCTGCTTGCTTCCTTATTTTAATGAGACTAGTGTCCCCCTACCACGTGGAGGGTGTGGTATGAGCAAGTTGGGCTTCGCAATCGATCGGGTCGCACCGTATCTTGTATGGGCTTTAATCCATGTTTTCATGCCTTTATATGCGCCTCGAAAACTGCATCCAAAATGAAGATCCAGCCATTCAGGAAAAGATTCCAAAATTGTCAATAGTACTCAGTATCCCGTGACAGCCAATTTAGTTGCAAGAGTCCTCCAAAGCCCAAGCCAGCGCTCGAGGAGTTACCGGAGGGCAATGAAGACGATGAGGAATGCTCAGACTTGTCAACATCAGACAATGACTCGGAGTACAATGTTTCTCACGGGTGTGAAAACTGACTGTTTTAGACCAGAAATTGATGGTCGTGCTTGCATTCACTATAGCAGATCACAACGTCATCTTTAAAATACTGTCTATAGTACAAAAAGATAGTCTATTTACATCATAGATACTTAAATTTTCTCAAGTTTCAAGTTGAAGCTGCAGTGGAGACAAAACCTGTTTGGTGTGTAAAGTGATGCCGATACACTACTGTACCGTACACCCTGCAATTGAATTCCCGCGTACAGTACTGTAACCTATACCTGACCACCGCACGGCGCACATTACTTCAGTTGATCCTGAGTCGCATTCCTATTTAACTGCCGCCTACCTCCACTGCATTGATGCAGATATAAACCTTTTCATCTCCCTTTATTTTATATACTAGCTGTTTTACTCACTGTGAAGTTACCAGGTACCGGATGTGCGTGTGCCCTTTCCGAATCTTGTACTGTACCAGGCTAATCCACAACCCAAATCATAGTTCCTTTCTTTTCTTCTAGGCATTCCGTCTCTCGCTGTTTTGATGATTGCACACTATACCAGTATTTTGACCACCCAAGATAAATCGACGTCATACATCCCACCAATCCATCAGTATAAGATACAGTAGTTGCTCAAATCCCCCTCATTTTTAACCTCTTCCTCACTGTCCCTATACTTAGTGAGGGAGATATACCAGGCACATGGCGATGTGATGTCACTGTGATGGTCGTAGCGGAGGACGTGGCAGCATGCCGAAGAAGTGGCGCGAGTTGTCGAGGCAGGATCGGGTAGGTTGACGTCTCCGCGGTTGGAACCTTCGTAGCATTCGTCATCACCTTACGGGTCGACATGTTCGGGCAGCTTATCCTTCCCCTCGGATATGTCCATTTCGGGCTGTTCGTGCTTGTTCGATAGGCCTCCCGTCGTCACGAATTTCACGCCGATCAACTGCACTTTTCAACCCCGTCGCACGGGTCAGCATCTCCTCACCATGCACCGTCATCGTATGAGCCAGCATCTTCGCACCCTCCAAGGTTATTGGACGTGCCGGCATCTCCGCAGAACCCATGGGAGGACTGGATGCCGACCCCGAACTATTCGACATCGGATTTACGCCTCGCACAAAATCGTTAGGTCTGACTCGCCGCCTCACCTCGCCAGTGCTTACTGTAGTTCGTGTGGCAACTTTTCGTCGGCATCGGGCGCGTCGCTGTCTTTGCACTATTTTTCGGTGTCGGCTGGTCGTTGCGTTCGCACGATAGCATATCGGAGGGATCGACATCTACGCATTCTCCCCCGGCGAGTGCGAGCGTTTGGAAAGGGAGAAGTTCTTTCACAAGGATATGGTGAGATTATTTTGCCGGCGTGACTATCACCACGTGTGCCATTGTTGGTGTTGCGTGTCCGTCAGTCATGCACCATAATCGCCAGGACAGTTGACTCTGGCGGGTACGTTTCTGCCTCTTCCCGAGTCATAAACTTTCTGACATATGATATTTCTCAGTTCAACGATTAAGGATCCGGGGCACTCGCGCCTTCAATATATCTCAAAGTTTGAATGTCCTCCTCCAAGACGAAGGGGAATTACTGTCATGTAGTCCCGCAGTTTCGATCAAAGAAGACCTCCGCGTTGCGGCGAAGGTGTGCGCTGGTACGCCTGGGCCTCGGGCTTGTCACGGGTATAGCATTATATCGCGCAACTGGCATCGAACGAATGTCCATACCTCATTGATCCGATGAATGGCCATGCCGTATCAATTCCGATGAATAGCCATACCGCATGAGTATGCATGAATTCCGATAACTGGCTGGTTATAGCCTACTATTTCAACCATCTTCCTTTGGAATTCTCTTGCCCCGCTTCATCCTGCTTTTCTGTGCGGGATCTCTTCTACCAACGAACTAGTATGGCCAGCTCGGTCATGGAGCCTTCGTCCCCGTCCCCGTCGCCGGCCAAATGTCCTGATGATCCCTCTCATGGTGTACCAAAGGATTGGAAGTTCTGGAGCATCATTTTCTCCCTCGCACTATCCATCCTTCTGACCGCCATAGAATTTGTAAGCCGTCCCTTCTTCGCTGCCACGTCTCCTCCTGGCAAAGCGCCTGCAAGACATTTTAATTCACCGATTTGTAGACTTCCATCGGCGCGGCGCTGCCGACGATCACCCATAGTTTGAAGGGCGGGCAGTTCGTATGGGTTGGTTCTGCCTATGCATTAGGCTCGAGTGCCCTTGTACCACTTTGTGGAGGGCTATCACAGGTACTTTTTTTCTCTTTTGCAAAATCGAAGGCTCAACCTATCGTGCTACCTTCTTTCCTAGATCATTGGTCGGCGGCCCATTTTGTTATCAGCGATTTTTCTCTTCGCTCTAGGAAGCACTGTTTGTGGTGCTGCGTTAAATATGAACATGCTTATTGCTGGAAGAGGTTCGTCTTGTGCTTCCCTGGCTGTGAGGTGCCTGCTTAAATTTGCGGTTGAATAGCTATACAGGGTTTGGGAGCCGGGGCGATTAGTTCGTCTGTGCAAATTTTGTTGTCAGATTTGGTCACGCTTCGCGAGCGTGGCACGTTCAGCGGTCTGATGGCACTGTCCGTCTCTCTTCTCTACCTTTGTTTCCGGAAGCCTGCTGATGTCTTTAGCTCTTGGGCAGTCGGCGGAGGTATCGGCCCTGCCCTAGGAGGTTTATTGGCTCAGAGTGAGAATTGGTATGTGCTTCGTTGGTGATTCAATTTTCGATCGTTCTCAGTGCGTTTCCTCCACAGGAGATGGTTGTTTTGTAGGTGTAACCTGATTAGTAATGTGATCATTATCGTGAACAAATGATACAGATCTCAACCTCCCAATATGTGCCTTCAATGCAATGTTGGTGCTACTCTTCTTGCGTGTTAAGAGGCCACCTACAACTCCACGAGAAAAGCTCAGCAAAATGGATATCATGTTAGTGCTCGTGAAATCGTGTGTGCTTAAAAGGTCTCACTTCTCTTATAGAGGGAACATTCTCGTCATAGGATCTACCGCATCTGTTGTGATTGGACTTACATGGGGAGGTGTGCAGTATCCATGGTCATCACCACGCGTCCTGTCGCCCTTGGTTCTAGGCCTCGTAGGGCTCGGCGTGTTTATCATCTATGAGATCTACTTTTCCAAGCCGCCAGTCGTGAGTCCTTGCGTGGGTACGAGATAAGCGTTCTCAACTATATTCAACTTACCATTCAAGGACCCCATTGTGCTACGCGTGAACTGGACGGGCGCTAGCGGTTACATCCAGAATTTTTTGATGGCCGTGATGCTGTCAACCCTGAGTTGTACGCAGAGCTTACGATTTGAGGATATCCGTAGGCTGATCGCCAGATGACCCGCTCTCAGATTGGTACGCGGTCTTCTTCGAAGCATGCAAGGAAAAATCTCCCACGAGGGCAGGTGTCGATTGTTTTGGGTTGTCGTACAGCATCAGCCTGATGGCGGTCGTGGCGGGCATTGCGGTCAAGAAGACAGGCCGATATTTGATACCGATATGCGTCGGCTGGATTCTCATCGCCATTGGCGCTGGACTTCTGACGACACTGGATGCGAACAGTAGTATTGCCAAGGCTGTCGGTTTTGAGGTGGTCATCGGTAGTGGGATCGGGATGGTCTACGTTGCCAACATCTTCCCGATCCTGGCATCCATCCCAATCACCCAGACTGCTCCTGCCATGGCCCTTTACACGTTCTCACGCAACTTTGGATCCGTGAGTCCCCTCCGACGATTTCCCTCTCTTTCACTAAGCATGACCAATGACCTGCCCGCAACAGATCTGGGGTGTCACTATCGGTGGTGCCATCATTCAGAATGAGCTAAAAAACAAGTTGCCTGCCTCTTTCCTTACGCTGTTCCCACAGGGCGTCCAGATAGCATTCGCGACGATCCCAGCTATTCCGTCGCTGAACCAGCCGTTGAAGGACGAAGTGCGGAACACCTTTGGTATTGCGCTGAAAGTCGTCTGGCAGGTAGTGCTTGGAATCTCGATTGTGGGGATGCTTTGCAACATAGGCATGAAACAATTAAAACTACACACGGAAATCGACAAGGACTGGGCCGTGGAGGACCTTCCGGATGATCATAAGTGGTCACTCCGGTCCGCCCTCCCATCAAAGCACGCTACAGATATAATTGAAGTGCGATCAGTATAACACCCAAGTCTAGGACCCATATTTTTGTTTTGTTTTCCCAGTATGTTCGATTCTCTCGTAACCCATATACTGTAATCTTCTAAAATATTTAGAGACCCGGCTCGAGGATATTATTGCATATCCACGTTCTTGTAGAGTGGTTGATGTACCTGTAGAATCTCTCTGTCTGGACTGGCCCCATTGGATGGGGGATTGGCAATGTAGTTATTGATGGAACTTTGAAATCTGTGCCTGGCTCAAAAATTGTGCACAAGATTATGACTCGGATCAAGCAAGTAAGAATGTAGGTTTTATTTGAGAGTACTGTGCCAATACGATGGTGGCAAGAGTGAGTGGCCTGAATGGGCCAGGGTAACACATGCGGTGACGGGTGGGACGAAGTGGGGGACAGGCTGGTGTTTATGTTCCCCGGGCTGGGGGAGTATGTTCTAAAAGAGGAATTGGCGCATCGAGAAGGGCAGACGCGCGAGCTTGTCATTTTGTACCTCTCACCTCGATTCTTTACGCTGCTCGTTCTTGCTGGTGACGCCCCAACGGCACTTTAATGGGGTAGAGGAATGGCAGGCGACGTGCGCGAGTTTGTGATATCGAAAGAGGCAACAATTCTGCGAGGTATTTGATGTGGGCACGATAGCAGGAGGAGAGGGAGGAGGCCCCACTTGGCCTGCAAGATTATTACGACTGTTACCTCCAGCCTGGACCCAGCCATGTCACAACGAGCACACAGTGGCAATTTTAATGCGAAAGGAGAGCCATTGAGGATAGCATGCGAAGAATAGCAAATCATCATGATGGTAATTGAACTTACGAGTATAGCGGCTTGACGGTCCGGCTTTGACTTCACCAGAAACGATGCTTGTAAACATGTTCAACATGTTCAACATTTTTTTTAATGGTTCAACTTTACGTATCTACGAAAGCTTTTGCCTGCCTTTTACCACGTCGTGAGTAATGCCTACTGTTTGACCTGTGTATTCTGTCATCTAATTTATCCACCAGTCTTTCCTTGAAGCGACGATTTTCATGAATCTTATTCGAGTAAACGGGCAATATAGGTTGGAAGAAAGACTGCCATCAGGGCCCTCTCGTATGTCTGTAGAAACATATTCTCCTATATATATTTGACTCACAGGCCTTGGTGAATAGATGAGGTATATTTTGCGCATGATCTTTCTTCTGGGGAAACCGTCGTTCTCAAACTCGAGCCTGTGCAAGGAAATGATCACACGCTAGAGCACGAGGTCTTTGTCTACAAGGAGTTTAAAAGAGGGATTGGCATCCCTCATGTGCATTGGTTTGGCAGAGAATACGGCTTCAATATAATGGTAATTGATTGCCTTGGTCCATCTCTCGAAGACCTCTTTGTTCGCTCTGGGTTTCAGTTCACGATCAAGACCGTTTTGCCCCTGGCTAGGCAGCTCGTGAGTAAATTTGACTTCTGAGGCCACAACTGACAGGTTAATATGTACTGTGTCCAGCTTCGTCGCCTACAGTACATTCATTCCCGCAACTACATTCACCGCGACCTCAAACCAAGCAATATCGTTATGGGTGCTGGCAATCAGGCGAACTTGGTGTATCTCATTGATTTTGGACTATCGAAGGAATATCGGAACCCCAGGACATGGGCGCACATCCCATTCGACAGTGGTGTTGGCTTCACGGGAACGACTACCTTCGCGTCCATTAATAGTCATATGGGCATGGAGCTTGGAAGGCGAGATGATCTGGAGTCTCTTGCTTACATCTTATTTTACTTTCTTTGGGGGAGTTTACCATTGCAGGGCCTGAGTGAAGAGGCCATTCTGGAAAGCAAACGCACAATCACCACGCACAATTTGTTCCTGGGCCTCCCGGTGGAGTTTCACACTTTTTTCGAACACTGCCGCTCACTCCGCTTCGAACTCAAACCCAACTATGACCATTATTACGACCTTTTCGGCGATCTCATGTTGCGAGAAGGATTTCAACTCGACATGCCGTTTAATTGGGATGTCGCTGGTGGCAAAAACCGAGTGGGTTGTACGTGTACGGATCGGAGTGGCACCGACGACGCGACGACGACGCAACAACTAGCCACTGTCACGTTTGCAGGCACCGCGAGGTTCGACGACGACGACAAGGGCGAACCAGGGGATGTGTAGGGAGCTCCGGATATGTAAATCCTCCGAGTTGGATCGTAAACGCACGGGTCGTTATCATTTCATGCGCTAGGAAATACACGGTTTGGTTGGGGGACGTTGATGCAACTCGGGTGTAGAATGGGTAGAACTCGGCTCTGTCAACTGTCACGGTTAGGTGGTGTGCGATGATCTTGCCGGACTAGCCCTCTGGGGCGTCTTGCGTTGGAGGACAGTGACAGGTTTATCGTTCACGTTATGTTGACGCGTTGATACATGGCCAGGAGAGGAGAAAACCGACGCTATCACTGCTAGTGCCTCCTGTTCTCACAGGGAAGAACGTGCCTCGAGTCTCCAGCCTTACTGTAACAACAAACAGCGGAGACCTCAGCTCTTCAAGCTTCATCCCCTGCTATTGTCCATGGATTCACCCCTCACAACAATCCCCTCACCTGCACGCTTCCCACTGACGACCGAGAGCTATTTTTGCAAAAACTAACCTATTCCCCGGTGCCCTACGAGATCATTGTTACTGATAGCCGCGTTCCCGACATGGATCAACTAGTGTAAGTATAACTTCTACGGCGGACGCCATAGGGACAGACAGCCTACGCCCGCATCTCCCGCTGCTCAGTCACGGATACCGAGTTACAGGTGGTGGGCTCGTCTGCCATCCCGGGTCACTACTGTACATCGGGACGACTACAAGTGAAGAAGAGGCTGCCCGAAGCCGATTGCTGCTTGCGTGGGCGAAAAGGAACACCGTGACGTGCGTCCGGTCTCTTTTCCCTTGCACGCTCGTTCGCTCGTGCCCTCTTTTGTGATCGTCACGCCCCACGCCTCCTCCGCGCCGCGCCCTCAAGTGGTTCCCTGATGCGTCTTATGGTAATGAATATTTTTGGTAATATGCGGGGTCAATATTACCCACGTCTTCGATGTGGCGAGTGCCTGGCTCGGATGTGCTTTTGATTAAATCAGAGCTGGCTATGTACCGCCCTCGTCTTTCTTCCTATCATCATCACCGTACTACTACGAGTTACCTACAACATCTGTCCCAATATCAGCATCAGCCCCTTGGTCATCTCGTGGATCACCTGTCTGTTTCGGTTTCGATGGGTTTTTTTTTCTTTTCGCTTCGTTATTGTTGTTCCTTCGAAGGGAATCTAAACGCGTACCGTGAGAGCCGTATTTCTCCGCGGATACAAGAGGGTGATGGCCCTTTACCCCTACTGTAAACAGGAATAATTGCTTGTTAAGCGCAGTGAAGATAGCGTGGTTTCGCTTCTATGCCTTGTGGTCAGCCATCGTCCCGGGGGTCATTAGCTTTTGTGCGCGAGCACTGAGTTGTTTTTCTATACGATTATGGTTATTCTTATCAAGTGTTATGAATAGTTCATGGTTCCTGTTCCTTGACCTCGAATGTGCTGCTGTCTTTACGACAACGCATCACTTGACGGTGAAATTATAACCCTCAAATCAAAGGAACAACTTGAATGAATAAACTAGCCCGTCATCATCGAACACTGACAGCAGCTATCTGACTACTCGCCCCTTCCACATCGCTGCCCGGGCCGTCGTCTTCATCTGAAGCCTGTAGTGAACCTGCCCGACGAACCTCATGATCTTCCTCCCCCGACTGTCGATCGCTTTCCTCCCCATCATCGTCCTCTTCATCGTCCTCACCGTCCTCGCTTCCCTCTTCCTCACCTTCTTCGTCCTCGCTCTCTTCTTCCTCTTCTTCGCTTTCACTCGCATAGAAAGCATCCAAATCTGTCCACCCAGCTTTATTCGGCACGCTCCCAGCAGGCGAAGGCCCTCCGGGGGATTCAACGGGGGTAAGCACAACAATCGGCGTTGAATGGCCGCCAGTTCCAACACGCGATGACGACGATGCGATGTGGCCGATCGCGGTAACGGCTGCTGCTGCTGACGACGAGGGCAGTGCATCATCGGGTACATAACGAAGGCCCGAATCAACGCCGTGTTCGAGCCAGTCGGGTAGTAAACGCGTATTTGGCACGTCACGCCCAAGGACGAGTCCCAGCGTACCGAGATCATGATCATATCCTCGTCGCGCGGCGCCATGATCGTGATGAGCTGTCGCCACCGCCTCCGGGTGGGGCGGTGACGGTGAGGCGGTCGCCTTGCCTTCGAATAATACAACGAGCACCTGTGCGCGCCGGAGCACGACTCCGCCGACGTCCTGGGCGTCCGTCGCGGCTATGTCCGGCACAACGCCTGCGAGCAGCTGTTGGAGCATACGGCCACGATCGCGCACATCATAGTTGCGGTCATAGCGGGCGAGGGCAAATACGTATTTGGTCAGATGAATTAGTGTTCCGTTCGCAGGTGATAGGACCAAAAGTTTCGCAGCTAGCGTGACAGCCTGGAGTTTGACAGGCACGGTCTGAACCGAACAAAAAAAACGTCGCCGCGCCAAAAAGAGAGGAAAAAAATGGAAGGAAGAAAAGTGTGAGCGAGCTCAACTGATCGGAGGTGAAGGGTTCGCCCACGTGCCTCATCGCGAAATGACTTTGCGATCTTGCGGAACACATCCGGTGCCCAGGGTACCACGCCCTCAACCACGGCGCTGGGCGAGTCGTCCGCGGCGTATTGTCCGACGAGCCACAATATACACGCACGGGCCTGTGCATGCCGTATCTCGTCGATACGATACGCAAGGCGCTCGACGATCGTCAGTGGTATCGACGACGGGCCTGCATGGGTGGCACTTTGCATCTGAGTTTGAACGAGGGATTTTAGCTCGACGACGGCGTTTGCTACGACACAATCTACGGAAGTAATTAGAGGTTATCAAAGCGGATGCGTATGAAAAAGGGAAGTTTACCATGTGGACTCTTGATACATGCCATTAACGCGTTCAGACATTGAGCAGTCGATTCAGGGAGTGTGCGGGCAATATGCCCGACCCCCTGGATCGCCCCAGCTACCAGTGTTTCATCTACATCATCCGTATAATCCTAGAAACGGATAGCCGGAGTGTCGGTTGACTTATATTATCGGAGGATGAAAAATGTAAACAAACGATGAACTCGCGCAACAAAGCTTGACAATTGTCAGTGGTGACAAAATTCCGTAACAGGCGAGTTTTGATCCCCTTTACTTGCGTGCTGTCATCGGACCGAACAATGAATTGCGTAAAATGTGGGGTGAACAAGTGCTGCGATCACTCAATTATTCAAATAGGTGCGGAATCGCACAAAACGTACCGAAGCAGTGTGTGAAATGGAAAGAATGTAGGCCAACACTACACGTTCCACCTCTAGTGATGTTGCAAGAAGTCGGAGTAGTGGATGGACTATCTTATGATGTTGTGACGGCAGAGCTAGGTAATAGAATACGCGAGTCACTGACATTACGACCTGATAAATCATCAAGACCCATTCTCATAGGAACGATGAATCTCGTTTACTCACAGCGGGGTTTCGCGATTGAAACAGTGGTTCGGCCGACGCCAACAGCAGTTCGATGTCAGGATCGACATCTTCCTTTTCTTCCCCGGGGTTGTTGTGCGAAACAGTCGGACGAGGTAGCATCGTTCTCGCATAGCGGATCAAGAGCTCAAGGAGGTTTACTTGACCCCATTCGTCTACATCGACGATCACGCGGCAAAGGCGCCGATAATGTGAATGCAGGAGGTCTAATCGCGTAGGGCAGACTGCTTCGAAAGCGGTCGCGACACTACCAATGGACAACGGTGAGCGATCGCGTAGTAACGTAGATAAAATCTCAATAAGCGATGGGAGCTGAGACTCGTCTAGACTGTTGCAAAACTGTTGTCAGTCTTCCTTTGAGGACGTGACCCCGCAGCAGGAGACGCACCTGTAACACTTCGGTATAGACAGAGCCGCCGCTTTGCGTACATACGGACTCGAATCCGCAGCACATTTCTTGATTGCCAGCACAACCAAGCTCGCAATGGACTGTACACGGATGCCGGATAAAACGCGCAAAGCCATCGCGCGTATCAGCGGAGAACTGTCCGCGAGGTCACGTTGGAATGTATTGATGGAAAGCAATGCGAGGTCCGGCTCTGCTTCTGCATAACGCAGCAGATATATGTACACAAGCTTGCGAACTTCCAAGCTTGGTGACGCGACATTCTTGACCACTTGTGCGAAGTACTCCGAGACGTTACGGCCTTTTGAAATCATCTAGTACCCTCTGACTGGGTGACGCGAAGAGAGTATGTGGGTGGAGGAGACACTCACGGCGATGAGACGCTTCATCGCTTCCAACTTTTCCCGTTCACTTCCCGAGTCCAGCTGTGCTTTAATGTTCTTCGTTTTGTCTTCGCCTGTATCGTAGTAGCCTGCGCCGCTATTTGTCAAGGAAGAGAAGTCTTTGGTGCGCTCCGCCAAAGTTTCTTGTATCCGCATACCCAGGCGGGTGGCATTTTCGGTCCATGAGTTGAAATTGATACCCGACATTGGTCTGGTCGCACCCGCGCTCAGAGTGGAGGGAAAACTATTGGGAATACTGACCACATGCAGCAGCAAACGTTTGTCTCTTCGGGCCGAAGTCCGGCCCGACTAGGCCACACGGTTCTCAAAGTTTCGCTCGCCTTTACATGACTGGGTGCTCGCAGACCGACAAAAGCACTCCACTCCACAAACTGAACGTCACAATAATCGCAGAGGGCACACATGAAGCACCCAAAAGGCTTGGCGTGTCTGCCTCCACTGGCAACTGTGACGGTGCGGCAGAAATGACATTGATCCACAGTGATGCTATTAGCATGCGATAGCCGCTAAAAGGCTCGCGTATACGCCAATGTGAACCAAGGACATAGATTAGGATCATTGCGCTTCGTAGTGGGAAGAAGTTGTCCTCGCTACGGACTCAGACTCGGACTTGCAACGCATCAGCGAATTCAGCCCTCAGGATCTGACGTTCTACAAGCATCGAAACGCTTCATTTGAACCATGTCTTGATAATCCGAGGATATGTGTAATGTATGCTTTCCAACACCCACACAGACCGTTCAAGAGGAGCATTATGTCCGGTGTACTCAGCTGTAAATATTATCCAGTGGTGATAAATGAAATGTTTACTTGTATTTAGAGACAAGCCCTCTACAATTCTTATCGAAGGGACACAGCGGCTCAAGGCTCTAGAGATGCAGGGAAGGTGCCACTTTCCCTCTGGTCGTCCCACTTTTCGATCTGCAAATAAAAAGCGCCGGTTAAATCATAAGCGGGCAGTGAAAAGTCGTATAGCATACCCATCCATCTAGTGGTGCTGAGATTAACACAGGGAATTTTAAGAAAAAAATTCAATGAAGACGTACTGGGGCAAAGCGAGTGGTAGGCACGCTTAAATTGCTTGCACGGTGCAAAATCTTCGCCTTTCGCTGAAATACACTTGAAGTAATCCGTATAGTTTTGGAAGCTTGGCGTTGGAATCAGGGACGGTTGAATCTTCCAAAAAAGAGCCTGGCCTACCAGTGCCTTGTCTGATTGGTGTAAGGGAAGCGGGCTGTAGGGCAGAGTAGTCAATGACCATGCAAATTGTAGAGAAGTGTCATAGCGACACGTACCATCAAACCCAGCGGTCTGAAGAACAAATTTGCTGCACAGAATCACGAATTAGACACTTCTCATAAATTGTGACTTTCTGCTTCAAGCGCACCTCTGGGCGGCGTCTGTGTCGGACATTGTGATGGTGTTGAACGACAACTCGGAAACCGAACAAACTTTGGGTCAACTCTGCTTAGGTAATCTATCTTCGGCACACAGTGCAACCATGGACGCCCTCAAAGCTGAAATCGCCTCCAAACGGAAGGCTCTCGAAAATGTACCACCACGACCTACGAAATACATGCGAAGAGGTGACATAGAACGTATGAAGGAAGAGGAAGAACGGAAAGCGCGTGAGGAAGCAGCCAAAAAGGCAGAGGCGGATGCAGAGGCGCAAGCGCGGAGAGCAGCGCTGCCCAAGGTGCGTTCTATCACTCCCCTCCGAAAGTATACTTAGAATGATATCGAGACGTCGCTGGAGCTCAGAATATTGAAAGCAGCCGTTCCACATCTTTAGTACCCTCATTGCCCAGAGCCAGTGCCTCTCCGGCTCCAGAGGGTGGACTCCCAGGAGGCGGCACGCCTCCTCCAAACATCACCAGCGTTGCCTTCAACATCTCCAACGAAGAGACTATCCGCCGTCTACGCGCTAAAGGCCAGCCCATCCGGCTATTCGGCGAATCGGACAAGGACCGTCGTCTTCGCCTGCGCGCGTTGGAGCTCATCGAGGAGAAAGGACACGAACGGGTGGGCGGGCAGAACGATTTCCGCAAGGCGTTGGAGGATGTCGAGAGCGCGGAACGACTGATGCGGGACCGGAATGCCAACTCGACGGCTGGTGACGAAAACAAGGGGAAGAAAAAGGATGACTCTGCCTCTGGCGAGAGCGAGATCGCCGTGCTTGACTTGGCACTCATCAAGACTGACCCGGACAAACTGTACCCTGTCATCTATTATGCTCTCAAGAGGGCACTCAAGGAATGGGGCGAGAGCTTGGCAGAGCGTGACGGTAAGAGCCTCACTCACTCATTCGGTCTATTCTATCCTTCATTCTCTCACCTCGTTGATGTGACCCATCAGAGAACGTGAAGAGAACGCGTCAGGGAATGCTGGCCGCTGCGACGCAAGTTCAGTCCGCGGAGTACCTCAAGCCCCTCTTCAAGTTACTACGATCGAGGGTGTGTCTGCCTCGCTTGGAATTTTTATTCTCCCAACCGTGCTCTGATAGCAGTAACCCTTAGTCCCTCCCGGATGACATGCTGCACCGTTTGGCAGAGATCGTACATCATATGCAAAAGCGTCAGTACCAGCGAGCGAACGATGCGTATCTCCGTCTGTCGATCGGCAATGCCCCTTGGCCAATTGGAGTTACCATGGTTGGGTACGTCCGCTTTGCTCTCTCTTGGCGTGGTTGCAAAGTTTCTTAAAATGCTGATTCATGATTTCCTTTGCTTCCTCTTCCTTGGTTTTACGTAGTATCCATGAACGATCCGCCCGCGAAAAGATTTCTTCAGACCAGGTGGCTCACGTCTTGAATGATGAAGTCAGCCGAAAATACATCCAGAGTTTGAAGCGGTCAGTGTGCCCACCCACCCTCGTTTGACAATCAAAAATGATGTTGATTGCTTTTTTTTCCCGAACGTCAGGCTCCTGACATTCTCACAGACGAAGTATCCCCCAGAAGACGTTTCACAACTGATGGGGTGACCCCACACGGGCTTGCCGTCACCGCGTCACCCGTCTATTTCTTGCGATCAAATTTCTTTCGCTTCCATGCATTGGTTCGAAGTCGGTGCGAACACCGCGTGTAACCCCACTTGATCAGACCATTTGATACGACTGTTTATGGTATGACATAGCCTTACATCTCTATCGTTCTACCTATCGTGTTCCAAACTTACGAAAATGATCCATCATGTCACCCTGGCTGCTTCGCCTTCTTCCCCTTTTTCTTTGGCGTGTTTCTATCACGTGGATCTGCCAATGCATGGCCTTCACGGTTAACATGTTCGAACAGTTTAGTCCTGCTGTCAAACGTCTCGCCGCAAACATTGCACTGCAAGTCGAAGCGATAAGTTGACAGTAATGCGAAATAAAAACCGAATAAGGACAGTTCCACCCTAGAGACAAAATGCCCGAGACGGGGGAAGTACAGTATTCAAAGAACGTGTGAATTGAATGGAGCTTAATGTCAAGAAACTCACCGCGCTAACGCTTTTCGCTTCGCCTTCGCGAGCTTTCTTCGCCACCTCACGGGCTCTGCGCTTCTCCCGTTTTGATAAAGGCTCCCCTTTCGTGGAGTTTTCCGCGCCGCTGCCTTCCTCCACCGGCACTTCATCATCTTCGCGCCCCGCATTGTGCGGATTCTCCTCAGAAAATTTAAGGTCACCGCTTACCTCCTGACGAGGAGAAGAACCCCGTGTGGTGCGTGCGCGCCCTTTCCGGGACGATTTAGGGATCGGGGGAGGCGTCAATGATGGTGATGGGGTGCGGGGTTTTTTGTCAGTTCGCTCCTGTTGTTTGCCGAGAGGCGAAGAGGGGAGACCTTTCCCTTCTAACGTAGTATTTTCCTCTTCTTTGGATGTAGCCGTAGATGTCCCGCGGTCAGGGGTCGCCTCCGGAGGATCATTATCTCCAGAGGAATCGACTAAAGCATTGGCGCCCGCCGTGCCTTGACCCACATCGTCAATACTCTGATGAACCTTCACATCCGCATCAGCTAGTTCATCATCATAGCTTTGGCTTAGCTCCAACTCTTGTTCCTCATTTTGCATTTCGCGTTTCAACTGTTCCACGGCCCGAAGGTGCTTCTTGCTCCTCTCGTGGCCGTCCCACGCGGCTTCACTTCTAAAAGTTTTGTTGCAAGCGATGCATTCCCATTCTTCATCCTCGGCACCCTCCGCGCAGGCCCATTCTAGGTCTGCTGCGGCGTCACTTGTCTCGGCAACTTTCTGCCAGTCCTGCGCAACGAAGGTAGATTTGGGGGCTGTCTTCCTCGGGGTCACAGACCCCGAGGCTGGCGTAGGGGAAGCTTGCCCGGAAAGCTGGGCCTGCCGTGCAATGTATGCCTTGTATCGCGGATCGCGCTTACGCACGAACATTACGAGGGTCTATCGAGTTCGGTTACTAAACGCGACTGGCGGTCGATCGTCGTTACATAACTTACCCTCACTGTTTCGTTATATTCCTTGCGTGCGGCTTCCCTGGCCTTTTTGTTGTCCTTCTCCATCAGCCTGGCTCGTGTCGCGTGAGAAAGGCGGTGAGCGAATCGTAAACGACTTGCCTACCTACCTGCGTACATGGCGGTCGGGTGCTTCCAAGATGTTCCACTGGTCAAACCAGGTGAAATCCTTGGCGGTAGCGAAGTTGAGCCAGAAGTTGTAGAACAGCCGCGCAGCCTCGGAGGACCGTTCCTTGGACTGCGCGGCCCAGCCCCACGTCGCGTAGCCGAAAGACGGGTATTCCGCCTCGGTATAATGAAGTTCGTCACTCGTAAGCCGGTCAAACAGATTCCGGTAGACGGTGAAGAAGTTCTGTGTATGAGCAAATCAGGTGAGATGTCTTCTAGTTTAAAGAGTGTCCAATAGCAGCCGCACGTTTTCTTCATCTCCGAAGCCCGTCCATATGGAAGGGTTCAGGAAGGCCTGGATGTGACGAACGGTGAGACCACGATCACGCGCACGCGAAGGAGCAGTGCCCTTCTTGATGTCATTGACGACCGTCTCAGCGTCTGGCTCTGGAACGAGACCCGACCGATGGGAGTCATACCAGGCACGCTCCTGACGACATTGTAGAGATGATGAGAACAGGATGAAACACTATCGGCGCATGCTCGCCTGCTCATCGCTCAGGACCTATCGAAAAAAAAAAAAGGTTCCGTTGGGATTTCGGACGAGTGGGGATGGGAGGATGGATGCAACAACCCCATTGTCAAGTACTTTGGACAAACAATAAAAATGATACAAGTACGCGTACCTCATACGCTTGCTGTAACGTAGCGAAGCGTCGCGTGGCTCCTTCCGGGTCGTCGTGGTTCTTGTCGGGATGATGGATGAGCGCGAGACGTCGGAACGAACGCTGTTGTCACGATGATCACTTTTTCAGAGAGAGACACGACGCGACGGCAAACAACAAATCGAATCCATTGCGGCGCGGCGCAAACAAAAGGAAAAAAAAAAAAAACGTGATCGCACCCCTGCTGCTGTAATGGCGAGAAACTCACCCTGATCTCATCGGCGGTCGCGTTCTCGTCTACCTCGAGGATCGTGTAGTAATCATCCTGAAGGGTGGTCCCGTCGTTGTCGGTCGCCGCTTCTTCCTGCTGCGATCGAGATTCCTGAGCACCCATGGGATAACTGAGTTGCTCTGTCACCTCCGCAGCACCGGAGGGTGGGTAGAGAGCAACAAGGATGGATACACAAGTCCGCGGGTTGCAACAGTCGTTTCAGAAAGGGTATGTCAGTATGGCTCACTCCCCCTCTCTCGTATTCCGGCCCGTCAATTCCGATCACCAAATCACGTGTTACAACGCGACTCGTCGCTTCGCTCAAATTCAAATTTTCAATTCGGTTCTCTCTCTGACTTGGCAAACCAAGTAGCCACGAAGCACGAACGATCGTATAGTTTGCTGCTCTCTCCCCCTCTCTTTTTTTTTAAAAAAAGAAAAAGAAAAGGATAAAAAAAAGGAACAACAGCAACAATGTCCTCCATTTTTGGCGGCGGCAGCTCAACTTCTGCCGATTCTTCTCTTCCCAAAGGTAAATTTTGTCCTTTCGTTCGTCCTGCAGTATTTTCTGCTCTGGAGAAAAGAAACGCAGTAGTAACCCTTATTTCACATGGCTACAGATCAAAATGCACGCAAGGAGGCGGTAATGTCCTCCGTTCGCAATGAGTTTGCGCTTGCGAACGCCCAGGAACTCATCAACGTTCGTGGTTTTATTCTCCCTATTCCCGCGCATCTCATCAAATCTGTGCCAAAAACATATTATAATGCGGCGTTTTCTTCCTTTGAACTCTCCCTTCTTCAACTTCACACAGAAAACAAACGATAAATGCTTTGCAAAATGTGTGACCAAACCTTCCACCTCTCTTTCCGGCTCAGAAGAGGTACGGACGCATTCTGCTTTCTTTCGCATGAAGATACCTTTTAGGCTAAAACCGCTTCTTCTAATTTTTTTTCGGGTTTTCGCGTGCGCGTTTTTTCTCATAGACTTGTCTGTCCCGCTGCTTCGACCGTTACATGGATGCCTGTAAGATGAAGATGATGCCCCTGTGGCAACATTCCTTCCCTTTTACCCGTTCAACTTAAAAACTGACAGATCAATCACACTAGTTAATATCGTCAGCCGGACTTACACGGCTCGTCTAACCAAAGAACGCTTGGAAGGTCAGCTCTGAACGGCCGGATCCCACGTAGTGTACGAGAATCTGTTTGCTGCCACATACGACGCTTATGTGCTTGCGTCGCGTACTGTATAAGCGAGCGAATTCGTCGGGGGTGCCGATCTTTGGTTCTTTCGGTACATGAATTTTTTTTTGTAGTGGGGGGGCGATATCCAAATGGAGATTTCTGAGTTGATTCTTTCACATCATTTTTTCGATCAAGATGTGCGCCCACCGAAAAAAAAAAACTCAATCGCCGACGTCCAAAGAGACTGAAACATCATAGGACAGTGATGGTGGTGGTAACGGTAAAACAGTTCCTAGTAATTCTGCTGACTCATGGGTAAGTAAGATCGAAAGGATACAAACATTGTGAGAGAGGTGTGATGAGAAATCGGGAATAAATGTAGGTATGATAATTGTTCTGGACAGTGCTGCGAACGAACAGGTGGTATGTGTAGATGCCCTCATTATGTATCGTAGTAAAAAAAGTTTAAGCGACGAGGAAAAAACGAACAATACATTACTGTAAGACAACAAAATCCGAGGCGTGTAGGGCACCTGATCGCAGAACCCGGTATTACGCGTCCGAAGAGAAAGCTTATTCGCCATGGTGCCCGTTGGTATCAAAGCCGTTACCAAAAGGGAGCGGCACTGGCATCGCCGGTGGTTTAAACATCTGGGCCGATTGGTGTGAGGGAAACTGTTGTTGTTGCGCATATGATGACTGAGGAGGTGTCGGCGCGAGTTCGAACTGAGAGTGAGACGGGGGCGCAGATGCAGGTGGTGCGGGTATAGAGAATCCTTGGGCCTGTCCGATGTACGGCGATTGCCCCGAGGTGGACACATGGGCATAGTTACCAAGGTGGGACTGGGGCCGTTGGACCGGGACTTCGATGGGGTATAGGGATACTGTGGAATAGCTAGATGAAGAAGAAGCAGCTGACAGGGGGAAAGTTGAAAATGCGCTTGGTGGTGAAGAGTCCGATGTGCTATCCGGAAGAGTGAGGTGAGAACGCGGTGAGTTTCCAAGGTTGTCGCCAAATGTGCTGGTATCCGGTGGTGCACTGAGCGGCACGTAAATGCTAGGGTAATTGTAGCGTTGTTTTGGTGGCTCAGCTACCAGGCTATCTCGCCCGGTTTCAAGGCCACTCCCGCCGAACGGTGGACGGTAGCTTTGGGGGTCGCCCATAAGACTAGGAGGCGGAGGCAGAGCAACAGAGTTGTGATCCATAGAGTGTGCCGAGGGATGCTCTGGCCGCACGTAGGGGGGGCAACGCAAGCGTATATCCGAGCCAGGGGTGGCCTGGAAATTTCGGAGGATGTACGCAAGCTGCACGGCAGAGCCGACCAGATCGTGGCGGAGAATTTTCGTGGCCTGCATTCCCTCAGTCCAGTCGGCACATCGCTTCCAGGTGCGCAGGGGGGGACCACCGGCGGGATCGGTCACAATGTCCTCCAGATAGAAAAGTGGGGGTTGGGAAAGGAGGAATGAGGCAAGAGCAGAGCCAGGCGCCGCGCTAACAAACTCTGTATCGACAACGATGCCGAAGGGTATCTCCATTTTGAAGCCATAGCCCGACGAGTGAATGAACCAGATAAGACTATTCCGAGACTCGCAGATGTACGCGACAAGGTCGTGTTTACTGATCTGCGAGGCCATTCGACGCCACGTCCCAATGGTGAGGTCTGTGCAGGGTATAATAGTGACGGCTGTATATTGTCCAGGGGATCCTTTAGTACCTCTCCCCCCTGCGACGGTGTATGAATGGGACTCACGCTCGTTCTCGTGGATGAGACGGTGCAAGTCTGCATCGTAGCCAGGAAGCAGGTCTGATGACGCTGAGGGTGGAGCAGAATCTGTTCTCCCCTTTCCCTTCCCATTGAGCAATTTTGCTTTTGCACGTCTAGACCGCCGAATTCAACGAAGGGGACGCGGGCAGTAGAGCAAGATAGCTCACCTATTTTGGAACCAGATCTGAGTCTGACGCTCCTGCATGCCGAGCAGCTCACTGATTTCTCTCCTCCGTGTCGCCGTCGGACTCCTGTCCATGTTAAAAAATCGTTCGAGATGAACGAGTTGTCCGGTGTAACGCGAGACCGCTTTCGCTTCTCCCTCTCAGCACCCGTACTCCTACTACCGCTCACGGCTCGACGTTGGCCGACATCAGGTGAAGGTGTGGGTTCCACACTGGGGGACAATGCGCGGTTACTCCCAGACTCTGGCACCGTCTCGGGAGACTTTGTGACGGACTCGGACTGAGGGGACGACATGGACGACTCTGTCGGGGGGAAATCGGATTCTTCACGGGAGACCTGGTTTAGGGAGGAGAAATCAGGTGTAGAGATGTGAAGAGAGTGGTTGCTGAGGCGCTCGTCCCTGGCTGTATGAGAATGGGGAGTGACATTGTCAACGGGTGCTAGTGGGATCGAAATGGGCACAGCACTCACGTTCCATTGTAGGGAAATCCCAAGTTGGCTTATGGGTAAGTAGGGTGACCGCCAGGTTGACTACTTGGGAGAGGGGGGAAGGGACAAGGGTTTGGGGGGGAAAGAATCAACGGAGGTCGACGAAGTAAACGTCCGGTTTAAGCTGGACGGAAAGAGTGGAGAGACTCGCTGATGCTGGCTTTAGATGGCGCGGTGCCAGCCGGGTGGGTCAGGTCTCGTCAGGATGGGTGTGCGAAACCGATGATCGGGTATGGTATTGGATCTCGATCAGATGACCTTTGGCTCGCAACCAAGGACTAATAAAAAAAAAAAGACAAGAGAGCAGGAGGACCAATTGGGGGAGGGGGGAGAGACAGTGAGAGAGCGGAACGGGTGAGTTTTGTACTCTCGTTGAAAAGGTAAGGAAGGGATGATAAGACTGCCCGGTGGGGATAAAGACCCTCAGGCTCCGACTTTACGGAATGAGGAAGGGCGCAAGGGCACGGTCCCACGGAGCCTGTTGCGGGCAGAGGAAGAAGAAGCGTCATGTCGGGAGCTTGAGAAAGGTTAGCCGCTGTAGCCAGCAGTTCGATCTCGTTTCTTCAGGAACGGGGAGGTCGGGTTTTGGCGCTCGGCTGGCAAGGAAACGCACGCGTTTCACCCATCACTTCAGAGCGCGGGTACAGTAGTAAGGTTAGGTTCGACTCACGCAAGTGGACTGCGGTGTCAGCGGGGTAACCCACGAGTCCCGACACTCCGATCACAAGCGCGGTGACTTGGCTGGTCCGAGGAGAGGACCTAAGGTAAGGCTAAGGCTAAGGGGAGAGATGATCTCATGACTCGTCGGGTCGCCGGGTGGACAAGCCGCACGACGAGTTTTTTTTTTTTTTAATCTTTTTTTTTTCTTTCATTTTTTGGTCTTTCTTAGGACAGAGGACAAGTAACGAACGACGGGCCCCGTTTGAAAAAAGTCTGGGGTTCCTTGCGGGTGACAGGACCGCCGCAACGGGGGGTACGTCAGAGGAGGTGAGAAAAGGAAGGATGGATTGGGGGATAAAATGCGTTGATGGCGCTGTTTACGGACACTGTCGGACGTTGAGAGCGACGGTGCGACAGGGCAGGGGGAGGGCCTGGAATTTGGCAGGAGGAACGGAGAAACCATAACGGGACAAAGAATGATTGTCGGGGCTCAGACTCATCCTTCTGATCGCAGCGGCGGCGGTGAACCCCCAAAACCACTTGGCCTACCTATATCCTCTGTATCACCCTTTTGTGGCGGTCCATGTTTAGTTGTAAAACTGTGTAGGGCAGCAGGACAGCCTATCATCTCACTTGCATTCTTTCTTGCTTTGCCTGGCTCACCTGACCTGACCCAACCCCCTTCTTTTTACCGACAACCTTGTTGGCAGGAACCCTTGATCGTTATCCGGTTCGAACACCTCTTCAACCTGCTCCGGCTCTCCCCACACACCGGCTAGAGCCGCCAGACTTATGGAATGGAACTGAACTGCGTGCGCTCTCTTTCGTTTCTCGCATGATTCTCGCATCACAACTCAAAATCCTTCCATCACGCACTGCTGATGTGCCCATATCGGGAATACGGAAAGAACAAAACAAAAGGACAAATAAAATAATCGGCAGTGTATACTTGCCTTTATCGACAGTCCACAAACCAGTAATTGCCCGGCTATTATACTTACGAGGCCAGATAGACAGAAAAAAGCAAGAGACAGAGCAGAGAGAACAGAAAATGGCTATCATACCACCCACTTACACATCCCCTGCTGGGGTGCAATTGCAAAAAACCTAGTATCGTGGCCGTTTTGAGTCCCGGTCGTCGTAACCTCCTGTGCCCTCTCGTTTGAGGTATCCTCGGTCTCCACTATACCCACCAGGACCACCGCCACCGCCACCGCCACCGGGGGGACCACCGAAACCTGGCCCTCCGCCGGGAGGACCATACCCACCTGGTCCACCGGGCCCACCACCAGGTCCAGGAGGACCTCCGTACCTCCCAGGAGGCGGGCCGTCGTTGAATCCCCCGCCTTGGTAGCCCAAGCCACCACCTCTACCTCTAGAATAAAAGTCAGACAAGTCCCACATCGTTCATCAGAGCACGAACCTGTAGCCACCTCCACCTCTCGATGATCCAAAGTCATCCCGGCCTCCCCTGAAGCCACCACCTCCTCCTCGGAATCCACCGCCGCCTCGGTCTCCAAATCCTCCTCGGTCTCCGAATCCTCCTCCTCGCCCGCCACCAAAACCACGTCCGCCTCCACGGAAGCCACCACGACCGCGGTCGAAGCCGCCCCGGAAGCCGCCCCTACTGCTGGTGGGGGCACTAAATGTTGCAGGTTCGACAGGTTTGGGACGACCACCGAGGCCACCACCTAGGCGACGTGGTTTCCACCCACGCACAGTGCGTCCGCGTTCGACATCGACCAGGATCCGCTTCCCCATAACTTGTAGCCCGTCTGACTCCTTGTAAGCAGCTAAAATTGTAAGCAGACGAAGTGAGTCGGCTGTGTTAGCGAGCATCCACGTGAAAAGAAAAAACCGCGAGGTCTCAATAACCTTTCATGTCCCGTTCTCGCTCATAGACGATGAACGCGTAGCCACGACTACGACCCTTTTGTCCTTCACAATTCTGACGCGTTCAATTGTGCCATACATTTCAAATTCTCTGCGAAGGTCATTCTCCGTTGCGTTTTTGTGCTGTGGGTATTGGTCAGCTAGGGTGTATTATAGCAGCCGAACTGAGACACACCAATCGGGAAATGAAAAGAGTTTTGTAAGGGTCGCCGACTGCTTGCGAGTCTTCCTGTGGTTTATCTAGAAGTTGGCAGAGTGAGATATAGACCTTTGACGACGAGGAGATACACGTACATGAGTCCTTGGCTTTTTGGAATTCATCTGCTCTCTTCTTTTTCCGATCTTCGCGTCGTATTTGACGTTTTATCTCTTCTGCAAGAGTAAAGGCAGGTTCCTCCCCTTCCTCCATACCGTCCGTGGTGCCATTTACCAGGCCCGTCATGGCGCCTTCCTTGAGCAGAGAGAGAATAGTACCAACACCGGATACATCTTTTTTGGTGACACGATCGATATCTTTGTCGACGGGTCTTGAGTACGTGAGTGGGGGCCGTGGAGCGAAAAGTTTGAGTAAGTTGGGGGGTAGAAGGTGTGTACCGGGCATAGTGATGCGCTTGCCGTGGACTGAGGAGTGTGAATGATCTGCCTCTGCAGATAATTAAAGCGCAAATAACTAGGAGACGAGGATGCGCGCTGTACGAATACGACTGTGGGAAATAAGGACAACACTAGGACGCGTGGCGGTTCGCAACTGTCGCTGCGGCTGCGAATGATCCACACCTGTCCCCTTTCAATCTCCGTCCGCTAATTCCCGGCTTGTTCCGAACCTCTTAGCGCCTCAGGTCTGTTTCAATCTCTCTCTCAAAGTCCCCCTCGTGGGGCGAATAGATTATGCTACCTGGCCTTTTGAGGAATGCCTCCAGATCCTCATCTCTACTACGTCTTTGGCCATACCATATCCACCGTTATGCAGCAGCAGCAGCAGCAGCAGCAGCACCCATCTTGACGCCACGGCGGCATACATCAACCTCCATAAGCTCAACAAAACCTTTCGATTTCTCCTCTTTCTTCTTCCATAATGGCAAACGAACAACACAAGGGTATGAACTACCTTCCGTGTCCGTGTCTCTGCACCCGACCGGCGCCCCACCACCACAACCGCCACCACCACCACCGATCCCGTTGGCATCATACCGGGCCATTCCAGCTCTGACGCCAACACGTCTCATAAGAATATACGCGCAACTATCAAAAGCGCGTCTTTCCGCCTTCAACGTCCTCGTCGCCATGTCCGGCGTAGCGCTCTCCCCAATCCCCACAACCGTTCCCATACTGCTCTCAACAGCACTAGGCACCGCACTCTGCAGCGCCTCGGCCAACACGCTCAACCAACTCCAAGAAGTGCCCTACGATGCCCAGATGGCACGCACGCGTGGACGCCCGCTCGTACGGCGCGCCATCGGCCCAGCGCACGCAGCCGCTTTCGCCGCAGCCACGGGTGTAGCGGGTCCCGCGCTCCTATGGATGATGTGCAATCCGACGACGGCCCTTCTCGGCGCAGCAAACATTGCGCTCTACGCAGGTCCATATACCTACATGAAACGTCGTACAATTGGAATACCTGGGTCGGCGCCATCGTCGGTGCCGTCCCGCCCCTCATGGGCTGGACAGCCGTCGGCGGTGCCCTGCTCCCGAGCGCCGTCTCGTTGCACTTTCCGTCAGTGCTGCCAGATATCGTCGCCAGCAGCGGCAGCGCAGTACTGGATAACCCGCTCGCGCCCTGGGCGTTATTCGCGGTGATGTTCTCGTGGCAATTCCCTCACTTCAACTCCCTCGCACAATTTGTGCGCTCTGCATACGCCCAAGGCGGATACCACATGCTCGCCGTGCTGGATCCTCGGAAGAACCGGCTCGTCGCACTGCGACACGTCATTCTCCTCACAGGCATCTGCTCCACACTCGTCCCGCTCTCCGGGCTCACGACGTGGTCCTTCGCGCTAACGAGCCTCGTGCCGAACGCGATCTGGCTCCGCGCCGCATGGCGCTTTAACAAGTTTGGCAGCGATGCTCACGCGCGCACCGTGTTTGCGCATTCGCTCTGGTGGCTTCCCGTGTTCTTGGCCTTATGATCGTCCACAAGAATAATGTAGACTGGTTGCAATGGATGGGATTTAGAGCCGCAGAGGAGGAGGAGATATCGAGGTGACCCGTACAAAAGTAAATACCTACACCGTCCACGCATGTATAATCTCGTAAGGAATGGCATGAGTTTTTTCGTAGACTCTATGATCGCATGCGCATTCGCGCACCAGCAGAAATGATGATGGTGATATATGGGTGGAAAAAGTACTTCTAGGTCTCCTCCATCTTGCCCTTCTTCGCCTTTGCAAGTTCGCGCTTCTGCTTGAGCATCTGCACCCGATTCTTCAAAAGCGCAACGCGACCATAAGCATCCTCCTGCGCGCGTTCCTCCTCCATCAACCGATCAATGATAAGCTCCCGCTCATCCCGCTCCTTCCGCCGACGCTCCAGCTCCTCCTCAGACACCTTCCGTCCGCCGCCCTCCTCAATCCCACCACCACCACCACCACCACCACCAGCGGTCCCCGCCGTCGTCGTCCCATCCTGAGCAATCGCGCCATCGACGACCGGTAAGCCCTCCTCGAATCTAGACTCCACCAGCTCAGGCTCAGCAGCAATCGTAGCGCGCGCATACGCCTCTTGTGGATCCGCCGCTGCCAGGCTTTCATTTTCCCCCGCTGCAGGCCGTGACGATAGGCTCTGCTGCATATCGCGCTCGAACGCGTCCCACTCCATGTCAAACTGCGTTTTCGGTGGTGCTGGTGCTGCTGCCGCACCGGTGGTCGTTTTCGCTTTTACTTTTGCGTCCCGGTCATGGTTATGGTCCATCTCGACGTCGTCGTCATCGTCGTCATCGTCCTGTCGTCCTGTCGACGTCTGTGGCGGAGCACGCGCAGGGTCCGAGAAAAAGTCCGCAGGAAATGCACCCGCGCCGGTGTCCGTACCCGCACCCGCACTTCGCGCATCCGGCTCGATCTCGCGTTCCACCGTGCGTTGCCTCTTCCCCGTCGTCATCTGCTCCTCCTCACCTTCCCTATCTTCATCTTCATATTCCTCCGCTTTCCGTTTCGACGCCGCGCCAGAAGTAGCAGTTCTTCGTCGTGCCTCCTCTTCCTCTTTAGCTCTCAAGTTAGCCACAGCGACGCGATGCGCTTTACTCCCCAAATGGCCCTCCCAAGTACTAGCAACCTTGATAGCAGCGCCGCACGCCGTACAGCGCAATGCGCCATTCGCGCCATACGCGGCGTACGGGTGGGTGATCCGAACTTCTTGGCGCTTTGCCTTGAGCAACGCTCGAACGTCCGCCATTCCTTGTATTCACCGGGTCTCCAACAGTACTTTCTTTTTTTTTCTTTCTTCGTTCGGTGCTTGTTGTTGGGTCCGGGGTTGTTGATTGTGATCAGTTCAGTTGGTTATTTGCCTTTAGCCGTCGGCTGCGGTAGTTCCCGTAGTGATTGTGTTTTTTTTGTATACCGTACTGTGTATACGAATCGATAGATACGGGATATACAAAGGTTGATTGTCGGCAGGGCAGGGGTGGTTCGAGCGTTCAATTGAGGGGCAGAACTGGGTGACTGACTCGGTCGGGACCTGTGGGTAACCAGAGAGTCGGAAAGTTTTGTTTTGAAATTATGCCACAGGGAAAAAGACTTAATTGAAAAAGTGTAATGATCCCCTTGATACCGGCTTAAGGCGGAATGGCGGACTGGCAGGAGGCGCGCGCGCTGTCAGTGATGGATCTCAGGGAAAGATCGTGAACGAAGAGGGAAAGAAATTAGGGTGCTCTAGCCTGTGTTGGACAACACGGGTCCAGCGCTGAATAAGCAAGCAGTGACCGGCGGCGCAGTTCAGTTCAAATTCATGGAAAATGTCGTGGAAAGCGAAGCATAACGGTAAATATAAACATTTCCTCTACGAGGTTCTTTGTTGGCGAATCCAACCGATCTATTAAGTTTCCAGGCCGCCCTTGTTCGCTCGCTCTCACGCCAACGGACTCGTGCTTGCATAGGAACTACAGTGTATAACCGATCTATCCATTGACACCTCATAGAACCCCAACCCACGGCGAACCCTCTCCGACAGTCATAATAGGTTTAATTTTTATCCTTGAAGATTTTGTTGATGGCATCCGTTGAGTATGATTTAGGACGTTCGAGGGCTGCAGAGTATAATGTCAATGTCAATATAGCCCTCCAAGCAGACATAAATACGTACGTGCGCCGAGTGCGCGGTCCCAGATAAGTTGTGCAGCAACCCCAAATGCACGGGATACACCGAAAAGAACAGTGTAGTACTGCATCTCCGTAAGACCATAGTAAGTAAGGAGCGCGCCGGAGTGCGCATCCACATTAGGCCAGGGGTTCTTTGCCTTGCCAGCCTACCCAACACATATGAGGAAGAAGGCCTTCACGAAAAAAAAATTCCCGTGGATACGCACCTCGAGCAAAATACCGGGGACGATGTTGTAGATCTGGCCTACAAGCTTGAAGAGTTTGTCATTTGGCAGATGTTTGAGCGCAAACTCGCGCTGTGCGACATAGCGCGGGTCTGTCTTGCGGAGTACTGCATGGCCATAGCCAGGGACAACCTGGCCGCCCTTCAACGTGGACCAGACATACTCCTTGACTGCCTCGTCACTGGCATCTTCTCCGATCTTGGCTTGCATTTTTGTGAGCCATACAAGCACCTCCTGGTTCGCGAGGCCATGGAGAGGACCGGCAAGGCCGTTAAGTGCGGCCGCATATGAAAGGAAGGGATCCGAGAGCGCAGAACCGACGAGCTTTCCGGTGTGTGCAGAGACGTTACCACCCTCGTGATCACTGAAAGATCCTTAGCATCACAACACACTTGGCTCAGGTCAGCAAGATTACCTGTGGATGGTGATGTAGAGTCTCATAAGCTCAACAAAGCCAGCGTTGTCACCAAAGCCGAGCAATGTGGAGAGATTGTGTGAGTAGTCTTTCTGCGCGTCAATCGGTGGGAGCTTTCCACGACCATAAACGTTGCGGTATATGCGGCCCGCGATATTAGGCAGCTTCGCAATCCTGGCGACGTGGCGATCATGCCCTGCGTCAGGACACCGAGAAAATGGATTCAATCTATGACTTACAGGTCCATCGAGTCGTCGAAAGTAGGGCCCCAGTATTCCTTCTTTGAGATACCCTCGGCGTAAGCCTTGGAGAACGCGGAGTTGTGGTTCAGCTGCAACAAAGTACGTAAGTCTAAGTGAGACATTTTCGAAAAGCCTAAGTGAATTGAATGAAATGACGTCTGACGTACAGCAGTGACTGCCAAGCTGAACTGGCTCATCGGGTGCAAAGTGGGTGGGCACCTGTCAAGGATCTCCTCAACAAAGTCCGGAATTGCGGCGCGCGCGGCCCAGTCTCTCGAGAGCTCGGCGACTTGCTCAGATGTTGGGATTTCTCCGGTGACGAGGAGCCAAAAGAGACCCTCGGGAAGGGGCTCTGCGCCACCTGCAGCCTTGGGAAGTTGCTGCTGAATCTCAGGGATGGTCTTGCCACGGAAGCGAATGCCCTCGTCTAAAAATCGGATTTGCATCGGATACAAGCGTGGATAGCGGTACGGAAAGCCTTACCAGGGTCGAGGACCGAGCCCTCCCAGATCAAAGCGGGCAAGCCACGCATACCGCTGTCGACGTGGCAGAGCAAAAATTAGACAGTGACGGATACGAAGGACAGCGGAACGCACCCATAGAGCTGGTCGACGACAACAGGTCCGAAGGCCTTCTTCCCGTGTGCAGCGCGCGCCGCCTTGACCTAAATGAGCGAGTAGCGTCACAAGACGAATAGTTGAGTTATTAGCGCATCACAGAGCTCTCTCTCAATGAAGCACGCGCACCTGCTCCTGGGCAGCAGGGATGAGCTCTGCCAACGCTCCTTGAGCGTAGGCTGCTTCGGTGCAGTAGATAAGAGACGGGCTGATACCGCAGAGCGAACGAAGGGCGAGCCCGTCTAGTCAATTGTTGTCAGTAAATATAGCATCATAACACAAAGGAATAAAGTACCTTTTTGAGGGATGCGCGAAGGGCAGAAGCCATTTTCGAGGAGTGGGTCGAGTTGAGAGAGCGGAACAAGTGGTGGCTGCTAGATATGCCTTTTTTATTTCATTTTCGGCGTTGCCTGTTGACGCCGGACTGACGCCCGTCTTACCATTTTATTTTCCCGTTCGCCTCCGACAGGTTGACAATACCTCCGAGTCCGATCACCCAAATTCTCCACCAGACCGGGCAAAAAACGATGGGCAAACGGAAGAGAACGAAGAACAAATCAGAGTCCACGAAAAGTGACGCGCCATCGCTCCTCCCCCAAGTAAGCACCGTCCTGTTCGCCTCCGCCTCGGGCTAGCACCAGACATCGCTCACATATGCAGAATAGAAAAGACATTACAGGCAGCGTGCACACGCGAATCCTTTCTCCGACCATAACCTCGAATACCCAGCTTCTCCGGATGAAGTGGACTGGAACGCGCACTATCCTGCATTTGCTGAATCTGGAAAGAAGCCGGAGTTTGCAGATGTAGGATGCGGGTTTGGCGGCTTGCTCATCGCACTGGCTCCCCTTTTTCCTGACACGCTCATGCTAGGTACGTATGCGAAAGATCTCGCGGCCTTTACTTTTTATTCGTGCCTTGAACCGACGGGCATTTCTTGAGGTCTCGAAATCCGCGTCCAAGTCTCGCAATATGTCGAGGATCGGATCGCTGCACTTCGCGCTGCCTCTTCGGCACCACCACCACCACCTCAGCCTTCCACCGCCGAATCTGGCTCTGCGGCTACCCCAGGTGGGTATCAAAATGTGTCGATTGTACGCGCGAACGCCATGAAGTTTCTGCCGAATTACTTTTCGAAACATTCTCTGTCCGCGCTCTTCTTCCTTTTCCCGGACCCACACTTCAAGCTGCGCAAACACAAGGCACGCATCATCTCGCCGACTCTTTTGGCAGAGTATGCATATGTGCTACGTCCAGGTGGGGTCGTGTACACCATCACGGACGTGAAAGACCTGGCCGAATGGATGAAGACTCATCTGAGCGCGTTTCCCTTGTTTGAAAGCGCTGACATGGAGACACTTCGCGCTGAGGGCAAGGGACCGATCCTCGATGCGGTCTGGAATAGCACGGAAGAAGGAAAGAAGGTCGAACGAAATAAGGGCGAGAAATGGCTCGCGTGCTTTCGAAGAATAGAACTTGCGAGAGAAGTAGCAGTACCAACTCTGTAGCCAGTAAACCCTCCGACGTGTGTTGGTAGCATCCTGTATTATGCCTCGAGACATCGCAAGTTATTCATCCTCTACCATAGCATCTTCTGCTGGATTCGATTCCTTGTATCCTTTGCTCATCCCATCCAGCAAGTCTTTTGTGCGCTCCCTCACCACCGCCCGCATCTCCTTATGGATCACCGGGCCCGCCTCGCCCGCCAACCTCAAGATCTCCTCAAACCGGTCGACATGCAACAGTGTCTCCATGCTCACCAGCGTGAGACGACCCGACCGCGGCATACTCGCCACGGTCACATGCGGCAGGTCAGTCTCCTCCAGCGCGGTGAGGTCCAGCATGGGCGCGGCAGCATGCACCCCGCCCGTGATAGCGCAGACGTAGTCCGCGAGTGGCACGCCAGCATTGATCAGTGCCACGGTCGTAGCGTTGATCGAGGCCTGAGCACTCCGCCGTCCTGCTGCAACACATGTACAAAGATATCGATCTGCGAACGTGGATACAGGCTCGTCTGTACCACCGGCTCGAACGTCGCCTTGATCGTCGCCGCCAGCTCCAACACGCGCCTTCATTTAAATTTTAAATTATAATTTTTATGAAGGAGACTGGGTAGGTGAATAACGCACTTGTCACCACGCCCGCGCGTCGGCGGTCGTTCGCGCTGAACGGCGCTATAGTCGCCTCGACGTGTATGGACGCTCGATTGTGCAGCGTCTGTGCGCGCACTCGGGCCTCCCGCGGTCCAAATACACTCACGAGTACTTCTGTGAGACCGTGCGCGACGCGTGCGGACCCATCGGCACCTGCCTGGGCGGTCGAGTCGAAGGACATGTCGCGCAGCTCGTATTGCCGGCGGCCATCCGAGCGAAGCCCGCCCTCGTTTAGGATCTCGATGCGTGAGCCCTGTAGGAAATTGGGTCTGTTAAAGGTCGTTGGGGAGGTGTGTCGTGGTATTACCATATAAGCGTTATCTTTGTAGCACGTGTTGTAAGAGGCGCGTTCCCGTTTCAGCTCGGGCCGCCATTCAATTCACCGGGACGACAGGACCACGCTGTACTACACGTTCTACTTTAACCGGGCTAAAGTATTGTAGTACTACGATAGTACAGCATGGTCAGGTCTGCCTTACTTCTGAATTCATTACATAAGATGACTCGGCCATATGCGCTCTCAAGTGAAAAAGAAAGCGCCAGTTCACTGATGTACGCTCGTGCCGTTTACGGATCATTGATAGCGCGCCGAATCTTCGCTTTCCACTCCATCCGCCGCTAAGTAACTTCATCCGCAAAGGTTATGGGCAGCCAACCAGATCAAGGGGTCATCACCTTGCCTAGGTCGCTCCTAGACACAGATTTCTACAAGGCTCGTACATCTAACACTGACAATGTATCCACCGTGATAACGCAGCTATCATCTTTGCCAACAGCTCACGATGCAGCAGGCCGTGCTGCATCACTTTCCCGAGGCCCAAACAACGTACAAGTTCACCCACCGCGATGCCAACGTATACTTCACCCGCCAGTGTACGAGCAATTCGCTGCGACCATACCTTGTGCGCACACATTTCCGATTATGCTCCTATTTCTCTCTGTATACATACTAGAGGCCAGTGTTCTCCACGTTATCTCTGACACCCGAGGAACGCACCTGGCTGCAAAACACGTGCCCCTATTTCAAGCCTTCGTATCTCGACTACCTTGCCGCCTATCGCTTCAAGCCGTCCCAGGTCCAAGTATCCTTCGTTCCACGTGCACCAGACAGCAACGAAGGCCGCATCGAAATCGAAGCGTCCGGTCCTTGGGCAGAAGCGATCCTCTGGGAAGTGCCGCTTATGGCCACGCTAAGCGAGATCTACTATACGACAGTCGATAAAGATTGGGACTATGAGGCCAGGCCGGTGCGTCCAACGTACAAGGATGCCTAACTGTAATGTGATTGACCCCCGGTGGGTGGGTGGCGAGGATCCAGACCGCGCGTATGAGAAGGGTACCAAGTTGCTCGAGGCGGGCTGCGTGTTCAGCGAATACGGCACGCGTCGCAGGCGCTCGTATCATACTCATGACCTTATAGTCAGCCAGCTAGTACGCGCACATAGGGACCGTCCTGGAAGGGGGAAGCTTTCCGGAACAAGCAACGTCAGAATCTACCTCCATTGCTTGAGCGTTCGTAGCTGATCCCGCTATGCAGGTGCACCTTGCGCAAAAGCACGGCATCAGCCCTTCGGGTACCATCGCACAGTAGGCGTACATTCCAAAGTCCCTTCTCCCTCACAGGCTGACGATATGATGATCCCTTGCAGCGAATGGTTCATGGGGGTGAGGAGCACTACTGCACCGAGTCGTCGCATGCAGGTATTCATTGTCTTCGAAACAAAGTAGATCGGGGCCTTGCGCGGATACGAGCACGCCAATAACATCGCACTCGACCTCTGGGAAGAAGTCTACCCAAACGGACTAACGCTCCTTGCGCTCACGGACACATTTTCGACTAAAGCGTTTTTCCAGGTGCGTGCGAGTTTTTCCCAGCTCACATTAATCGGCTCCACTCAAATTCCTCTCCGCTCATAACTGTATCCGGTGAAATAGAACTTTACCACTGATGCCGAACGCGCCCGCCGTTGGCACGGCTTGCGGCAGGACTCTGGCGACCCATTTGCCTTTGCTCCACGGGCTAAAGAAGTCTACGAACAACTAGGCATCATCCCCAGCGAGAAATTGATTGTGTATTCTGATTCGCTCAACGTCGAAAAAGCAATCGCGCTGAAGAAGCAGTGCGATGAGCTTGGTCTCAATCGTGGGTTTACATTTTATTATGATTCCCCTTCCTGATATCTCTATCCGTATAATTGATTCAAACGTGTGTGTGCAGCTGGCTTCGGGATCGGCACTTTTTTCACAAACGACTTCAAGTCGTTGTCAAGTGGGGGCAAAGAGAAGAGCAAGGCGCTCAACATTGTCATCAAAATGGCGACAATAAACGACCATCCATGTATCAAGATCAGTGATGACTTGACCAAGGTTAGTTTCAGTTATATAATCGGCGGAGAATCGATTTACCCTCGTGCAGAACACCGGGGACTCGGATACCTTGCTGGAGGTTAAAGACATTTTTGGTCTTCCCAAGTAGGGCACCGCATTATTCCCATCCGATAGATTTATTTCGTGGTTTCAAGCACTTGCGCTCCCTCCTCAGTTTAGCTAGACTCTCGCACAACACATAGCGCTGGTCTTTCTCGCTTCCCAAAGACACGGCACAGCCTTGCCTTTGTTCCATTATCACACAGAAAGGCGCTCGCGTCTTTGTCATGCTCCTTGGCACGGTGCTGAGAAGAACCCCCTCTACGTCGTCTAGGAATGGTGGCTATGATACATGAAACTCGAATGGGCGTGCATCATCCGCGCCCCGAGTGAGGGCGATCAGCGGTGTTCGGTTTCAGATTTCGTCTTGACCCTTGAGTTTAAGGATGGAGGATGGTTCTCCGCGACTGCCGGGAGTCAGTGGCCGCCTTCGCGATAACGATGGCCCCGAATCTTATCTGGTACCCCCTTGAACAACCTTTGTTCCCGTGATGAAAAAAAAAGGTCGGTAGGCACCGCGGCTTAATCATTAGCAGCTAGCTTCTAGCGTATCGCCCCAGAGATTCTTTGACGAAGCAAGACGTTCCCAATTCCCATGTCTCGGAAGTCCTGGTGGGATTCTACACGCGCAGCGCAGCGCTCAAATCAACGCAACCCCAGAATCCTGAGACACTGACACGACGCCACCCGCAAACAAGTGTTGCTGGGGTCTCGTAACTTACTATAGTGCCGCAACGTGTTCCCTCCGTTTGCATCATGATTTGCAACTCGGTTCACATGCACTTCCAGTATTAAACTTTACCCGTCGTGGACCGACCATCATTGGCGGGCCAGATACGTGGGCAATTGAGACGTCCCGCCGTGGCTACAGGCAATACCATAAGCAGCATAAGCAAGGTGGTGACTTCTTCGCGAGGTGCCTGATTTTGTAGTCAGTCAGTCCCCGGGAAAACAGGGGTAAACGCATGAAGCGAACGGGTACCGGTACCATGGAATCGCGACGAGAACATCACGATCCGGTCAGGGAGTGGTCAGGGGCACTGAACTTGTGAAAGTCATAATACTGTAAGTTACCTCACGGATTTTAATAAAAAAGAGTCATAAGTACGTGTAGTGTGGTGAACGAACTAACGAGCTCGGAAAGATGCGCGTGCGCAGCGGCCCTGTGGGGTTCGGGCCGAGGAGATACGTATCCGTATGATCCTGTCCACGGTGTGCCACACACAACAAGTGCCTGACTTGAGCCTGATCTCGGACCAATGGCTACCCCCAGCAGCAGCAGCAAACCAGCGGCAACAGCATCTCTGCCGATACGCGCATCTACAGCGCCAAATGCACCCGAGGCATCTTTCAGAACAGAGCTGTCAACACCCACAGCAGCGGCAGCAGTGCCATTACCAGTATCACCAGCACCAGCACCACCCGCCACCGCCACCACCACCGATTCCCAGCAATTCAAAGTGTACAAACCGCCTTCCATCGCTGCGCCGCTGCAGGGTCCGTAGAACCCGTACCCATCTCTCCATCGCGTTCGCCAGAACTAACTAACGATGATAAATAGCGGAGGAATTACCAGATGATTATTTCACGCCTACGATCACCGATCTTAAAGATAGACAACAACATCTACATGCTCGCGCCGTCGCGACGAACAATGCGCCATTGTTGACACGCGCGCAGCGCGAGCAGCAAGCAAAGATGAAGCGCGATCGCTGGCCAAATGTACGTACGCTCCCCCTCTCCGAGCCTCGGACAACGTCATTCATACATTGTGATCACATATGATGCGGTTGGTTGGTGTCGGCATAAATAGACCACGATCAGGGTATGCTTCCCCGACCGCACACAACTTGAAAAGGTGTTCCCGTCGAGCAGCAAGATACGCGCCATATATGCGTTCGTGCGAGACTCGCTGCGCGAGGACGTCAAGTCCGTCAAATTCATATTATGTATGTATCTCTCTCGGCGGCGTCGACTGTATACATTCATTCATCCTCTCTATCCATCCCGCCGGGTCAATGGTTTGGTCTGGAAACTCACCGAAAACCCATAGCATCCAATCCACCGCCGCGTGATTTGAAAGTCTCAGATCCTACCGTACGCGATCTAACCCTGGGAGAACTAGGGCTCGCGCCGTCTTCAATTCTACACTTCCGATTCGTCGACGACGGACTGAACCGTGCGTTCCTTGTTTTTTTTTTTTTTTTCTTTCGGTTCTTCTCGGCTCCTCAAGTAGTAGATAGAGGCTGCCCTGCCCTGACTTCCCCGCGCCCCTCCCCTGAAAAAACGGTCTGGACTGATTTCGTTTGTTTGTTTGAAACGTCACTAGGTTCGGACTTGCCAGCGCCCCTTGCATCTTCGGTCCTGGAACATGCCGTCGATCTTCCAGCACCCTCAGGCGGCTTCGATGGAAATCAGAAAAAGGAAGCAGCACCTTCGTCTGCCGTATCGGCGTCTAGCTCCAACAGGGCGAGGGACACAGCCAGTGGGGATGTCAAGATCCCCAAATGGCTCAAGTTAGGCTCTAGTAAGTCCCTATCGATGCGTCTTCGCTCCCCTGTCTACCTTGTAACTTTTTTTTACTCAGAAAAGTGACCCCTTACACCCGGATGGTATCATTAACTCCCCTTTACCCCCCTTTCGAGGAACTGTCCTGTAGTTACTACCGGTTGTTGTATTCATTGCCGTAACACTGTCACTCCATTAGATACGCCAGGTTGACTTCATCTGTCATCATCATAACTACGTCCACATTTATTTCCGTATGTCAGGCTGTCATCAGTAAACAGGAAACCCAGGGTCGGCGTCCCGGGACCACGCGCGCAGTCCACCAACTAGATCTTTGATGACGAAAGTGGGGTCTGGTCGTGTGCTTCTCAGGGCGTCCGCCGCAATCTGCGAGTCGTTTCCGAGCCGGCAAACCACGTAAGTCTCGAACTCTGAGGACACATAGTCACTCGGGTTGGCAACAAGGTCGTAGAGCGGAACATCTATCGATTCGAATGGGCTAGAGTGTTCGAAACGCGGATGAGAGTCGGGGAGAGGACGGGGAGGACGTACGAATGGACAAAGGTAGATGACAGATCCCAAATTCTGTTCTCGGTCGAACGTCCAATATCCTAACCTGCTTCTTCGATTCTATGATGCCCCTGAGCTCCTGCAAACATCATCATCATACGCCAAAGTACGACATGATCATGATCATCAGCTTTCCTTCGCCCCATTACGAGAGGTCTGGAAGACTGAACCCGGGAAAACAAAACAAAACCCACGTTGGCGGTTATTCTCGATCCGGTATCACTGCTAGGGTTCAGACCCAATGTTTCCCAATCGGGCCTAGGACCTCCGCAGAACTGCACATAGTCCATGTCCTCGATCTTCCCCACCTTTTCGCCCTCGGTCCCACACGCAAGGCAGGTAGCGCGGCGTTTCCGGAGTTTGATGCTTCGAAAAGGCGGTACGCCCAGTGCGGCGTAGATCAACAATGTCGGTTGTTCGTCTGCTAGTTGCCCCAAGAGAGAAAGAAACAAGAAATAAATCCCCCAGAACCAAATGTTTTGCTAACTGAGATGGATGAGGAAAAAACTTGCCGTGTAACCCGACGATGACCTTGATCGCCTCCAATGCCTGCAAACTCCCGATGACGCCGGTCACAGCACCCAAGATCCCAGTCTCCTCGCAGCTCGGCGCGGCCTCCGAGGACGGAGGCCTCGGGAAGAGACAGCGGTAGCAGGGCCCCTCTGGCCCTAGGTTGTACGTACATAACTGACCGTCGAATCGTTGCGCTGCGCCGCTCACGAGGGGTTTGCCCAATAGGACGGCCGTGTCGGAGAGCAAGTACCGTGTCGCGGGGTTGTCGGTGCAGTCCAAGATCACGTCGTAGGATTCAAGCAGCGCGCGGGCGTTCGCTGGTGTGAGCGCGTCCGCGATCGCGTCCACGTGGAGGCGCGAGTTGATCCTGCGGGGACGCATCGCATCATGAGTACTACTGCTTCAGACATATAGAGAAAATGGAGGAGGGGGGTGGGGGTATTATTGGTTGCTGACGACAGAACTGTTTGAGAGCGTAGGCCGCAGACTCTGCCTTGAGATTTCCCAGCCTAGATTCCGTGTGTAACGTCTGGCGTTGAAGGTTCGATAGCTCGACGACGTCGTGGTCGATAATCCCGATGCGGCCTGCGCATGTCATAATACCATAATATTATATCAAGGCGGGTGCTCGTCAGTCAGGGTTGCAGAGCCCGCACGAGGAATAGTTTGACTACTTGCCGACACCGGCCGCGGCGAGGTATTGCAGAGCTGGACAGCCTAGTCCTCCGGCACCAACGACGACAACTGCCGCCTGCTGGAGCTTAAGCTGACCTGTGGGGGTGCGGCATTAACACGAGGGGTCATCCGGTCATTGATGATATAAATGAATTCGAGCGAGAGCCAACGCACCTGGTAACCCGATACCATCGAGGATCATCTGCCTTCCATAGCGTTTGTAGTCGTCGAGATGATGAAGGCTGCTCGCTGCCATGGGTGATAGAACAAAAACCTGATGATATTGTGGTTTGTGTTCTTGATACTGTACACATCACCATCCAATCCAATCCAGACAGAGCGCGGACCGTTCTGAACACTTTCTGAACCACCATCAGTCATCATGAGCTCAGCCGTACAATACAATGCTCAACCCACCGATATCCCAACCGCCACCCCGAGGGCGTTTTCCTCGTTCACAATCGTGCGTGCGATCCCTCCCCACTATTAAACACTTAGGTGGAAACACATAAAACACACAACAAACACACAACAAACACACAGTTAGGAGGCCGCCAGTACTACCATGGCCTGATATTGGCCATCTCGCCAAGTGGTCCGTTTCCTCGTTCAAGTTCGGCTTTGGACCAGAGTGCTTGCAAGACCAAGATCCCGAGACGTTCTGGCAGTCAGTCCCTCCCTTTCCTTTTTTACGCCTTGGGGCTTCAATTTCAACCTTTACTCACTTACCTTTTCTTTTCTTATACATGCAGCTCTGATGGTCCCCAGCCGCACTTTATAACCGTCGAGTTTCCACGAAAGATGGCAATTCAGGTACACCGTCTAACCGTTCAGGAACTCTTCTGACCCCCTCCCTCCCTCCTTCCCCACCGTACCACACGCACGGATACGCAACACAAAACACCACAAAATAATTAGAAACTCAGTCTTCACCTCAGCTACAAACTCGACGATTCCTACACGCCGCAGCGCTCTCCGTACGTGCAGGCACAAGCCCTGGTGACCTACAAGAAGTGCGCGCAGTGACGCTCGACCGTCCAGACGGGTGGATCACGTTCGACGTCTCTTCAGAGCCAGGTGACGACGGCGAGGGATTGTGCGTTTTTTTTTGCCCTCCTCCCCTAATTCGAATGTTTTTTTGCAAACGCTCACTCTCTATATTTCAGCAAACCGATACATGCGTATATACTCCAAGTTATCGTCCTTGCGAACCATATGAACGGCAAGGATACGCATGTGCGTGGCATGCGGATATTGGGTCCTATAGAGTGAGTTGCCCTCCCCACCCGCACGAGATGATTATATCGCAACGCTGTGGATTTACTCATTTTCTTTCTTCCTGTGTTGCAGGGACCAGGCATCGTGGGATGACCCTTTCCCGTTCGTCGACCCAAAGTTCAAAATGTACGAACATATTCGATAGCACCCACAGCCTGCCCGCCCGCCCTCCCTCGGCGCCACCATTTAACTTCAAGAATCATTGTCTCGAACATTGTGTATTCCTAGCCTACTTTTAATAATACCATGAGGTTGAAAATCACTCTAGTCACGAGACAAGCCGTAGACCCAACCCCATAGAGAATATGCAAAGAGGCTCAACTACCACGAGTCGAGTTTCGACAACGGTTGACTTGAAGCATTGTTCAGAAGGCAGAAGGTCAACGGAGACAGTTAGTCGATCTCTGTGTCTTCAAGACAAATGATCCAGGGTCCCAAAACAGAGAATTACAAGGTTATTAAAGAAAAAAGTGACTGGCTACACTTCTGTGGGATACAAAATCAAATCAAACCAAAAAGAGTACACCCCGGAGAAAAAAGAAAAGGGCGATACAAATGGTGTGGAACGAGTGTTTACAAACATATAACACACTCCTATTATGCGCGTATAACAGAAAGAACGAAACCCACGCACACGTAAAGAAAGGTAGTTCACCATCCACGGTAAAAAAACTGGAGGGGGGACGGAAGAGGAGCCTGCTATTTCACGGTGCTCTATGTTGTTGTGGCGAATGTTGCGACTGCGGGCTTTGAGTTTGAGAAGAATAATAAGGCGACAGACCCCCAACACCAACTCCTGCCCCACTGCTACCACTACCACCGCCACCGACGGGAGGCACATAAGGGTTTCCTCGCCAAGATAGCGATGACTGCATAGTGGCCGCAACAGAGGGGCTAGCCGTAGCTGTAGCCACGTTCCCGTTCTGCGCAGCAGCAGCCGTCGTAGAAGTAGCAGCATAGGACGCGGCGCCAGCGCCGGACATGGAAGAGCGCTCTGCGTTCGGCGAGTGGTGGTGGTGTGAAGATGATGATGATATCGTCGGGTAGTTGGTAGTAGTAGTCTGTGCTTGCGTGGGCCAGCTTGGGCCAGAACGTGCAGGTGTAGGAGAAGAGGAAGAAGGGGATGCAGATGCCGGCGTGGGCCAAGATGTGCCATTCGAATATATATGTGAAGGGTACTGTCAAAAAAAAAACCACATCAGCTTTTTTTTTAGCCATTTGGGAAGCATACTGAAGCTGAAACTGCGACTTGCCTGGGGAGTTGGGTACTGCGATAGCTTCGAAGGAGAGCCCTGCGTGTTGTAATGAGGTTGTGTGTACGATGTTGGTGCTTGAGGATCGCCGGCTGCAAGTGCGACGGCGATGATAATGAATGCGACGAGGAAGACGTGAATCCGCGTTGCTGAGGTTGATAATGCGAAAACGTGATAGCCGTGTGGTGTTGGTATGGCGCTGGTCGAAGTTGTTGGTGAGGAAGTGAAGGATGGGGATAACTTTGGCCGTAAGGAAGTTGACCGGCATAGCCAGAAGTTTGGTGATGATAGTAAGGACTAGGAGTTCGGCCCGCGTCGTAGGGTGATGCAGCAGCAGTCGCAGATGAAGACGAGCCATTGGGGACCTGCCTCATACTGCCATTCGCGACGATGCTCAGGCTACGGCCGCTCTGACAGTTACGACAGATGAACTCTTCCTTGTCCCAGTCACGCTTTGAACGACCCGCTTTGCGATCTGCCAAATCGTGGCAAGCGATGTGCTGCCACTTTGAGCACTTGCCGCAACATAACAGGGGGGAGCCATCATCCTGGAGTTTCCAAGTATGAGCGAAGCCATGCGTTGGCGGAATTTTGGCATATCCATTAACCTTGTTGACACCAGATCGATGACAGATCTCGCAATCCAACATCCAATCTTCGCCAACTGGTGTCCGTGAACCACTCGCGCTAGCTGAGGTACTTACCGCTGATCCAGCGGCCTTTGTTCTCGGCCGTCCTGGCTTGGCTTTGGGAGTTTTAGCGGAAATTTTGTTTTGTTGTGGGTCTTCTCCGATGATGTCGACCGACGAGCTTGCAGGCGTCCTGAGAGTGATGCAGAAGTTAGAAAGTACGTGCAAATTTAAGGAATATCCCCCACTTTTCTTCTTCTTCCTCTCCTGCCTGAGCTCTTCTCTCTCGCTCCTCCCTATCAAGCCGTCGCTTCTCCCGAGCTGCCTCCCTCTTCATTCGCTCCTCCTCCTCCCTCTTCTGCCTTGCCTCTAGTCTCCGCACGCGGCCGAGCTTCTCCTCTTCCTCGGCTTTCCTGAGCGCAGTCAACCGTGCTTCCTCCTTTTCATTTTCTTTAATAGCGAGACGTGAGGAGCGTTTGCGTTGTGAAACGGCTTCCTCCAGATGTCGCTTCCGTTCTACCTCCTGTTTTTTTTGTTCAAATCTAGGCCATAGCTTTGAGAGGGGGCGGCTTACCCGGAGCTCGGCAAGGATCGCAGGAACTATGTGTTGGGAAAGCAGTTTGTACAAGCTTTCTCCGCGTAATGCGTAGCACCCTCAAAGCGTTCACATATGTGTTCCCAATCGTTCAAGGTGGCACATATCTGCATACCCATACTGTCATCGAACCCATCCGCAAAATCAGCCGAAAAAAAAACGCACTGTCTCCCACTCGACAAAGTCTTCTGGCGGACGCCACTCGGGCTCAATCTCTTCCTCAGGCTCAACCTCTACGGCAGGTTGCGCGATATCCACTGAGTCTTCAACGGCCAAAGTCCCACGCTTAGTTCGGCTCGTCTTTCTGCGGCTACCAGTGCCCTTCTTCCGAGCCTTTTCGTGTTGGAACGAGACACAAGGACGGTCGCAGGTGGTGAAATTTCCGTCAGCTCCGTGAGTTCACTGACGTCATCATCGTCACTCTCCAGCCCCGTCTTTGCTCGGTGAGCATCCGTGTCAGGATCAGGTACTGCCTCGGGTTCCGGCTCTGGTCTGAGGTCAGGATCATTACTTTGGTCCATCTCTGCCTCCCCACCCAATCGCTCACTTCCAGAGGCACCATCGCCCTCCTCTGCTTCGCTGCGCTCGTTGAGCCACTCATCCGGGATCTCCTGCCACTCGTCATCAGCCTGGTCCGCGCCCCACAGACGTGCGCTCATGCGCGTACCCGTGGGGCGTCGTGGACTACTTCTGCAGGGCGGTGACGGTGACGCGACACGCTTGCCAGAGCGGCGATTCTCCAAAGCCGCTTGTCGCTGCAACTCTGCGAGCTCTTTAGCCTGGACGCTTAGCTTTGCACTAGCCTGCGTCTTGGCTGCGCGAGGACCTCGGCTAGTAATAGGACCCAAGTCGTTAGGTGAAGGCGGAGGACGGCGCGTGCGCGAAGAACGGGCCGTGGGGGTCTTGGGGGAGGCAACAAGGTTCCTACTGGTGCTTGAACGCGCAGTGGTCACTGCCTTGCGCTTTTTCGGGGCTGGTGGCGTATCTGACTCGTCATCGGAGATAATAGCACGGCGTTTATGCTTTGGTTTGGTCGCTGCGCGTTTGCGTTTTGGGTTGCGAGGGGGCTTAGGAATGTCGCGCTGGATCCAGAGGCGGTCGGCTAATAATAAGATATTAACGAAGAAGGGAGACACAACCGCACGCTAAGTGAAACATACGCCCGATGAGCCAATACGCGTTGGCTTTGGAGTCATAGCCAATTGGCTCAATCCGCTATTGCATGGGATTCGATGAGCAAAAGGAGAGAAATAAAGAGGGCGCGTACGTGCCCATTGAGCTGTCTCATCGTCATCCCTCATGATTGTTCTTATCCGATTTACATTATGAAACTGCCACTCTGTCAACAGATGTAACGAGTCCAGCTTTGTGAGCATCGGGAGCGAAAGCCAGTCTTTGCTCTCTTCCGTGGGCTCGGTAAGAGGGGCACTTTCGACGCTCATCGACTCGAGTTTCATCTCGTCCGGTTTCAGCTCTGTGGCATGATGAGCCGAGTGACCGGGCTCGAGATCGTGGTCGTCTGTCTCGTCAGCGTTAAGCTGGTGAGTATTTCCCAGGGTATGGCCCGAAGAGGGACCTGGAGTAGACACAGACTCTGCCTTGGGTTCTTCGTCGTCAGGACCGGCAGGCGAGTCTGGCGCCGGGGTGGGGAGCTGAACGACGGGTTCTGGGCCTATTGGGTTGAGATCAGGATCTCGTTTCTTGTACTGCTTTCGCAAGGCTGTCTGCCAAGTGTCCAGCCTGAGAGGTGGCAGAAATTTAGGGGGTAAAAGAGGTGAGAGAAGGTACAAGACGCACGAAAGTTTTCGATCCTGCGTAGCCGCTACGAGTAAGCGATGCATTACTCGGTGGATGACGATGGATGTAGACCGCGTCAAATCGTCCTCGATGTCCTGAAGGAGGGTAAGTATATGTTGAGGGATAGACATGACACGGGCAGGGAGGGGCAAGTCGCGAGAAGGGACGCGATTCGGAAAAGAAGGAAAAAGGTGGCGTACGGTAAGAGAAACGTCTGGCATTGCAAAGACAGTTGCAAAGGTGTAGAAGAATTGGCTGAAGACAGCCCATTTCCACTGGCGCCTGAGGAGAGAGACCTGAGATGCGAAGGGGTCGTCTGATTGTTGGATGAGGGTGCCATCGGTGAGGGGAGTGGAAGCGGCGGGAGTGGCTAGGGCGGCAGCGCGACGAGGCATAGCTACTTTAGTGTCGATTTGACACGGATTCGGATTTAAATGAAAGAACTCCGCCAAAGAACCCGGGTTTTGAGAGACCGTATACAAGCGTTGAGAACCTCTATTGCGAAAATAATAACGAGACGGACGCGCAGAGAAGTAGAGAGAGAGAGAGGAGAGTACGAGTAGGACGTCTGACACCGTGAGCGCGACCACTGCAGAGCGGAGCCCCCAACTGCCTTGCCCAGGCCCTCTCGGCTATTCCCGGTTTTCATTCTCCGACCCTTTCCTCAGCCTCTTCTTCATTCGTCCCTTGGCAGATCGTGACATCTTCCTCTTCAGCGGCGCCTGTGTTCTGTATACCTTGCGTTGATATCATCCAATTCAATCAAACCGTGTCACTTACGTCGCCCCACTATCCTTCATTCCTGCAAGTTCCTTCCGACATAATGTCACTTTCATGTATGGTGTTTTGGTCACCTGCACGCTATCAATTCTTTCAGCACACCACAGATTTCGAGACCCGTGCGGATCTTGTGCTTACTTTTTGCTTCCTGCAATGCCTCTGCAATCATCTTCATCCGATCACCCGCGCTATCTTCCTCTTCTCCCTCTTCCCTTTCATTTTCGACTTGATCCTCCAGAGAACCCATCTCATTGTATTGAAATAAACCCACAACGTGAGGTGACCGTTTGGCATTCATCGCAGCCAAATACTCCCTCTTTATGATCTCCACGACGGTGATCAGTCGTGGAATGGTGATCGTAGAAAGTCCACTTCTCGTCTCCTTTTTGATCACATCGGCTTCTTGAGGGTCCCCTTGATCATTCTCATTCTCCTGTTTCCCTTAGACTTTCCGTCCGCCGCTACGGGGAGGGTGTGCAATACCAACGCCCTCTCCTCGTTATCCTGAGCAACCGGCACCTATTATTAGTTTGTAACTTAATACATTGACCGGGGATACATGCCTCGAAAAATTTGAGAGCGAATTCCACCCAAGCGCGAATCTTGCCACCCTGAGTGATGCGTATCTCGTGAGATGCAAATTCGGACGAAGGTCCTGCGCCCATCGCTGCGTCAGCTCGTTGTTCTGCATCCATGCTTGTAGATATTGGAGTTGATGTAAAAGTGATGTGATGTGCCAGTGACGCGACAAGACGCGACCGACCTGTTTGTTGTAGTAGAGGATCGAGATTCGTTTACGTACTACAGTTATCTGAGTGGTATCACGTACTCAACAATGCTGTATAGTCAACTACCTAGCCATACTTCAAAGTGCGCAATTCACAGCAGCCCCTCGAACGAGCGCCTCCTCCCAAAAGAACTGAAACATCTCCTCCCTCATCCCATCCGTAAACTCGTGTTTCACACCAGGCACAACCACAACCACCTTCCTCCCTCCCCGCCCGACATCCAGCTCTTCTACGAACGTACGCGACGCCTCCCATGGTACGAGCTTATCATCCGCACCCGCGAGCACGAGCACCCTCTTCCCTACAAAGGCAGTTGCCGGCGCCGGGACGGTATCATTCGCGCGTACCAGCGCGCGTAACGACGCAGGGAAATACGGCGAGGTGCGGGGGACACCGAGATTATCTGCGCGCCGCTCCAACAGCGTGAGGTAGTCGGGGCAACCGCATATTGGGATGCCGATGCGGATCCTCGGCTCTTTATGATTGAGGACAGGCGGTAGTTGCGTGAGAGAAGATAGTGACAAGGTGTATATAAGTGGCGTGTGCGCACCTTGTCGGAGCGCGAGCCACGTTGCGTGTCCGCCTAGACTGAAGCCCGCCAAGACCCATTCGCCGATGGTGCGCTCGTCGTTCGGGAATAAGTATGCTGGGAGGATATCGATGAGGAAGGAAACGTCCTTCACTGCGCCCGCTGCACAAAGAACCAAAAGTCCTCAGCGTTTCCCCAGAGAAATGGCATGTGACGGGGTTTCCTCACTTATCATGCCATACATGTCGGTACTGTGTGGCGAGATAAGAAAGGATATATCATAAGTCAGCGAAACAGACTCAGAAACGATTGAGATACTTGCGCATGGCGTTCGTTATGCACTTCCGGCTTACGACTCCATCCCAGGTTCCCGCGTCCGTCTACTGTTCTGTGGCCATGATTCCGCTGGTCCTGCAGTGGCAAGTGACAGTGTCATTCCGTAAATCGTGAACAACAGCGCGACCACGACCAGTCAGTCAACCATTGAACCCAAGGATCATCATCTCGGGCAGCTACGCTAGCCAGCCTGAGAAAAGACACGCACAAACGTAACCACTATGAAGTCCCTGGGAGGGATACT
>WTXE01000194.1:0-53583 GCA_022496225.1 Russula aff. rugulosa BPL654 | reverse complement strand
AAGTCCTGTCTGTCACAAATGATATTCTGTACATGATATCGTACGAGCCATGAATGAAAGACATCGTGCGCGCTTATCAGCCATTCCCACATGGGTCAACATGAGGCATCCGTGCGACAACGGAGCAGGTCCTTATACAGTAACCACTTGCCGTACTTGCCTCTTACCCCCATCACCTGCACTCCCGTATGTCTCACGCCAACCCACAACCTCCTTATCCCCAATTTCCAGTTAATTTTCAACAATGCCTTGGACACCTACAAAAAACGTACCAAAACGATCTCTTAACCCATCCACTTGTCCTCCAGCTCGAGAACTGTACCTCTTCCAGCGCCGTTCTCGCCCTCATTCATCAGCAACTCCAGGGACTCCAGACAGACGACGATAGGCTAACACGATGGCTCGACCCAACCGTGAGAGTTTGCAAGCCTTTTCGGAAACTCTTGGAGAGGGTGTTAGCCTGGTATGTCTCAGGAAATAATCCATCTGAGATCCACTCTTTTATATTTCCCAGGCATTCTCTCCGCGAAAGCGATCTTTGCAGGAGTCGGTGTTCTTCTCTCAGTGAGTATCCGTTTTGAACGGACTTTCGTGCGGGCAATTCTAATAATACCCTCTCAGGCTGCTATGGATGTTGTGCAAGCCAGGACACTCTGGTCGACATATGAGCGGATGGAATCTTCTTCCAACGTCTTGAATCTACACCAGGGTTTCACCGCCCCCTGAAATGATAGATATTATTGTGAGGATTATGGTGGAGGTGATTTCTATTCTCGGGATGGCTACGAAGGAGATGAAGCAAGGCCGTATGAGTAAGTAATTCCTGTACAGCTGAGTCGCTGTTGATTAACAAACTTGTTAGAGAAATACGTGAAGAAGCTGATTGGAAAGACTGATATAGAAGATGCACTGAAGAGGCTGGACAAGTAACAATGAAGAGGGGCGATGGTAACTGCACAAGTTCTGGAGGTCACGCATGCGGTCGATGATGGAGTGGGACGTGTCGGGGATGGGGTACCTGATGTCAGCAATATGGTGGCCGGCGTCGATGACAGGGTAGCCCGTGTCGACGAAAAGTGGCTGGCATCGACGACATGGTAGCCCGTGTCGACGAGAGAGTGGCCGGTGTTGATGACCATGTAAAGGCCATAGACGACAAGGTCGCGGTCGTCATTGATGGTGCGCAACTGTCTCTCATCAGTCAACAAGATAATATATTTAACTCTGATGTGTTTAGAGGGAAAAGAGACAAGGGTAGCCATACAACAAGTGGCAGACGACATGGATCAAGTGAAACGTTCGTGATTTTCGTTATGAATTGAAATTGGTGTGCGGGCTCAATCTTCCTCACAGGGAATCAATTACGACAGGACCTTCGCAAATGGCTCTCTCCGTCCGATCCCTCTATTAACCACAACATTGCATGTAGTGCCCATCGCAAGCAAAGAGCCGAGTGGTTTTTCAAAGGAAGTATCTTCACCAAATGGAAATCCGATGGTTTGTTTTTGTGGCTCCACGGAAAACGTACGTTCTCCTTATATTTCCAGCCCGATGGCCGCTGATAGCCACCTTTGCAGCGGGCTCCGGAAAGAGCGTACTCTGGTTTGTTGTTATCAAATACTGTCAACCTTAAGTTACTTACACCCGGGTTAGCTCCACCATAATTCAAGACGTTATTGCCCTACGTGCCGATCGATTGGTCTCCATGGCCTACTTTTATTTCGATTTTAGGGACATCGACAAGCAAAATCGTCGTGACTTGCTTCCTTCTCTCCTTACTCAGCTTTCCGATCAGTCCCATCGTCATTGTGACATACTCGACAACCTTTATCTCAAACACGGAAGCGGTGCGCAGAAGCCCAGTGAAGATGAACTGATACAATGCCTCAAGGATATGCTCACGCTCCCTGATCAACAACCTGTTTACATTATCATTGACGCCCTCGATGAATGCCCTGACACGTCTGGATTGCCATCTCCACGGGAACAAGTCCTCGACGTCGTGAAGGAGCTCGTCGAGCTTTCCTCACCAAATCTTCGTCTATGTGTCACGAGTCGCCCGGAGATTGATATCCGACGTGCTCTCGAACCGTTAACATCCCTCCGAGTATCCCTTCATGAGCAAAGTGGACAAAAGCAAGATATTGTCGACTATGTGACGTCTGTCGTTCAGTCGGATGCAAAGATGCGTCGATGGCGAGACGAAGACAAGAATTTAGTCATCGAGACCCTTTCTGAGAGGGCAGATGGCATGTAAGCACATTACCATTGAAGCTGGAGTACCTTCATGATATTCACCGGTCCGAGCAGGTTCCGTTGGGCGTTCTGCCAACTAGAAGCGCTACGACACTGCTTATCGCCGAGAGTGCGGCATATGCTTAAAGAATTGCCGGAGACGCTGGACGAGACATACGAGCGGATTTTGAGGAACATCAATAAGGCGAACCGAGATCTGGCTCATCGGCTCCTGCAGTGCCTCACGGTAGCGGTTCGTCCTCTACGTGTGGCAGAGCTGGCGGAGGTCCTCGCTGTCGACTTCGGGACGGCCTCCGGTGGGGGAACGTCAAAATTGAACACGGATTGGCGATGGGAAGATCAAGAAGAAGCGGTTCTATCGACATGCTCGAGCTTGATTTCCGTCGTGGATGAACAAGCAGACGTTCTATCGATACGCTCGGGCTCGATTTCCGTCCTCAGTGAACAAGCAGACGTCATATCGACACGCTCGGGCTCGATTTCCGTCGTCAATAGACAAGCAGACGTTACATCGACACGCTCGGGCTCGATTTCCGTCGTCAATGAACAAGCAGACGTTATATCGACACGCTCGGGCTCGATTTCCGTCGTCAGTGAACAAGCAGACGTTCCATCGACACGCTCGAGCTTGATTCCCTTCGTGGACGAACATGGCGGTCAAGTGGTACAGTTCTCACACTTCTCTGTGAAAGAGTTCCTTACCTCCTCACGGATTGGCGGCTCAAGCGCAGACGTATCACGCTTTCACATTTTCCTTGAACCGGCACACACGATCCTTGCCAAAGCGTGTCTGGGCGTACTGATGCGGTTGGGTGAACTTGTGGATGAGGACAACGTCGAGGACAAATTCCCTCTTGCTCGATACGCTGCTGAACATTGGGTGGACCATGCTCGATTCGAGAACGTATCGTCGCACATACGAAAAGGGATGGAAGATCTCTTTGATTCCGATAAACCATATTTCGCGGCTTTGCTGCGGGTCCACGACATTGATACCGATCCCTTTGGCACGTCGGCCGACTTGGCCCTTCGTTGGTTTGCCGATTTCACCATCAAGAAATCAAACACGGCAACCCCATTATACTATGTAGCGCTCTGCGGGTTTCATGACCTAGCAGAACAACTGATTATCAAGCGCCCACAACAAGTAAGCGCCACTGGCGGTTACTACGTGTCGCCACTGGGGGCTGCACTGAGTCGTGGGCATCTCAAGATAGCACAGTTGCTCTACGACCGCGGTGCCGACGTAGATGTCCAGGGCCGTGACAACTGCACCCCACTGTATAGTGCGGCATGGTCCGGACATCTTGAAATTGTTCAATGGCTGCTCAGTCGCGGTGCGAATTCAACTGCCCGGGATGAAGACCTCGGCTGGACCCCGCTGCATGCGGCGACCGATATTGAACACGTCGAGATCTCCCGGTTATTACTCCAGTACAAGGCCGACATCGACGCCCACGATAACGAAGGCGAGACTCCACTACATGTAGCCGTGAAATATGGGCGCGTCAAATTAGCTCGGTTTTTGCTCGAACACGGTGCCGATGTGAATGCCCGGAACAACAGCCGCAATACGCCATTGCATTTTGCATCAATGGGGAGGCCCCTCGAGATCGCACGCCTGCTTGTCGAGCATGGTGCGAAGATAGATGCAGAGGACGATGAGGGCAGGACCGCATTTCAGGTTGCGTCTGAGAGAGGACATGACGATTTCGTAAAGTTCCTGTCGGACCGTGGCTCCAAATGAAGAAACTTATTTACTGCAGTATCGTTTTCGTTGACTTCAGTCTTCATGAAAACTCTACCGTCTGTAGTAGGAAACCCAATTTTTGCTGTAAAATCTTTTTAAATTCAAATTACAATATTTACACAGCGTCGTAGGTTACCGTTATACTGCCTGTCGTACTGTAGTATTCTGATCTCGCGTTCGTGGTCGGCCCGCAGTTCCCGCACTTGGGCATAGTCGTCCAAAATGACATTCGCAACAGTGCACGCAATCAGAACAAGGGAAATGGGATGAGATGGGGTGGATGGGATGGATTGGATTGGATGGTATGGATTTCGTGCGCAAGGTATCCACAGCAATGGTGAGAGGAAAAAGGAGAGTCGGTATTACCCTCCTCCGAAAGAGAGATGGGATTGTACGGAGTCTCTGGTCTTTCTACACGGCCGTATTTGCGCACAACCGAATACATATAACCACGTAAGGCGATGTCAGGAGGACGAAACCCTATGAGAATTAAATTATAAGTGAGCAGACGCAAAAGAAAAGAAAAGAAGTGAAGTGTAAAACCTCGTTTCCCATTTTCATGCAGACACATTGGCACCGTATAGCGCGGCAGTGTGTCGCGCAAGTGAGTTCGGGAAGGATAGAGATTATAAGAGCTAGGGAGTGTAAAGACTGTCAGTGATTGACCAGAAAGTGCATGGCGGCTCCGTCAGCGGCTCGGGTTGGCGCTGCATCGCCCAGGTCGTAAAGTAGCAGGAAGAGGGAAAACAAAACGGCGGGCGGGCAAGGCAAACGAAAACAGAACTGAAGAAAACTTGATTCGATTCAGGAATCCGTCCTCGCGTGCTTAAATACATGATTCGGCTGGGTCTAGGTTTGTATGGTAGAACGCCCTCAGGGGTGCCGGCGATGGAGATTGAATAGAGACGGTGTAAGCGACGAAGGACGAAGGAGAGACTAGGAAAAGAGGGCGTATCGTACGGGTGCCGCGTGGTGGTGGCTTTGTGTCCGTAGGCGTTGTCCAAGGACGCGAGACGTGAGGTGTAAGAGAGGGGAGAGGGCCGAGAACGGGAAGGAGTGCGATTAGGACACTATTGGGACGCGTAGGTCGTCTTGCGGTATGGAGGAACGCGAGATTAGAAGAGGAAATCAACACGAGCAAATGCCAGCGAGAACAGGCGCTCCGACGCGGAAGCCTCTGTTTTGACTTCCGAGCATGTCCGAGTCTGTGCAATCGCAGCCACGCTGCCCACCTTACACTCTAGTCACCTTGTGTCCATCCCTACTACTTCAACGTCAGGGTAGCTTCCGTTGTCTTGGACTTCTCTTCAAATGCGCAGGCGCAGGGACCGGTTCCAGTGTGCTCTGCATGACCTTCCGCCCAATCGCACCATCGAACAGCGCGTTCAATCATTTGATCCGTTCTCTCATCACGCCAGATTGCCGAGCTTGACAATCTCAAAGGATTTTCCAAGGACTGGTGTACGGTGGAAGACCTGGCTCGTTCGCACAGATCGTGCCAGTGCCTCCAATCACGCGCTCTGAGCCGTCCGGGGTGCCACAGCCTTGGTCTCCCTTACGTCGCGTCGGTTCTCTCTCGTCCTGGATCGCTGGACTCGGAGCAGTCGGCCGAGGTGATGCACTTCTTCTCATATATCGATTTCCTCTTTCTCTTCCAGTTCAGCTTCGTCCTATGATCCCTCCCTTGTCTTTCCACTCCCAGCCACTTGCTTGCCTTTTGCTCTCAACTAGGTACATTCGTTTACTCTATATCTATGCCTCTCGACTCAGCCCCCTTACTCGGGCATCATTCGACTTCGACTTCGACGGCCGCGCGTACACAACTTCGTATACAAGTTAGGACATCGTGGATGCATTCGAGTATACGGTGATTCGTAGTACAGTAGTCGGGACTCAGGGCCGCGCGTCATCTTCGTCTTCTCCGATCTGCTCTCGTTTTTCATATGGCCTCAGAAAGGGCTGATAGTCGTAGTCTGCTTCATGTATTTAAGCCAGCGTCCGACCACCAAATATGAGCAGCAGAGTTTTCCTTTCCTTTCTCGTGTGCCAGCCATCTCAGGACGTTTTTCCTTCTCTCTCCTTCTCTTAAGACTTCCTTCCGACCGCCTAGCGAACGCCGATCCGAGCCGCCGAGCCATCGTGCGTATTTCTTGATTGCTTCTACGCTGACAATCTCCCTCCCTCTGTTTAGGTTCACTTATCTCTGTTCACTCGGACTCACAAACGCGCCCTGCCGCGCTACACTTGATGGACAAGAATCCGGTTCATCGGCCATCATCGATCGACTAGTCGGCTGAACGACTCGATACGACCACTTGTGTCGATGGAGACATGGACCATGTAGATGAGGAGGGTTGGAATTAATCATGGTGAGCTCCACATCAACAGAAATGGCGAAGGATGGATATTTGATTCGAAGGCGGACAGGTAAACAACTAGCCATTCGCCCATTGGTGTCTTAAAGTTCCAAAGTCCTGTCTGTCACAAATGATATTACAATGATTTCGTACGAGCCATTGAACGGGATGGGAGATCTCGTGCGCGCTTTTCAGCCATTCCCACATCGGTCAAACATGAGGCATCCGTGCGACAACGGAGCAGGTCCTTATACAGTAACCACTTGTCGTAACTTCAGTTGCCTCTTACCCCCATCACCTGCACTCCCGTATGTCTCACGCTAACCCCACAACCTCATCATCCCCCAATTTCCAGTTAGTTTTCAACAATGCCTTGGACACCTACAAAAAACGTACCAAGAACGATCTCTTAACCCATCCACTTGTCCTCCAGCTCGAGAACTGTACCTCTTCCAGCGCAGTTCTCGCCCTCGTTCATCAGCAACTCCAGGGGCTCCAGACAGACGACGATAGGCTAACACGATGGCTCGACCCAACCGTGAGAGTCTTGCACGCCTTTTCGGGAACCCTTGGAGAGGGTGTTAGCTTGGTATGTCTCAGAAAATGAACTCATCTGAGATCCACTCTTTTATATTCATTTGCCAGGCATTCTCTCCCGCGAAAGTGATCTTTGCAGGAGTTGGTGTTCTTCTCTCAGTGGGTATCCTTCGTTGGACTTTTGTGCGGGCCATTGTAATACTCTCTCAGGCAGCGATGGACGTTCGTGCAAGCCAGGACACTCTCTTCGACATCTTCGAGCGGATGGAAACATTCTTTCAACGTCTTGAAATCTACACTAGGGTTTCACCGCCCCCTGAAATGATAGATATTATTGTGAGGATAATGGTGGAGGTGCTTTCTATTCTCGGGATGGCTACGAAGGAGATGAAGCAAGGCCGTATGAGTAAGTAATTCCTGTACAACTGGGTCGTTGTTAATTAAGAATAATCTTAGAAAAATACCTGAAGAAGCTGATTGGAAAGACTGACATAGAAGATGCACTGAAGAGGCTGGACAAGCTAACAAATGAAGAGGTCCGAATGGTAACTGCACAAGTTCTGGAGGCCACGCATGCGGTGGATGATCGAGTGGGACGTGTCGGGGATGGGGTACTCGATGTCAGCAATAAGGTGGCCGGCGTCGACGATAGAGTGGCTGGCGTTGACGACAGGGTAGCCCGTGTCGACGAGAGAGTGCCGGCGTTGATGACGGGTAGCCCGTGTTGACGATAGAGTGGCTGGCATCGACGACAAGGTCGCGGTCGTCATTGATGGTGCGCAACTGTCTCTCATCAGTCAACAACAGAATATATTTAACTTTGATGTAGTCATGGATCAAGTGAAACGTTCGTGATCTTCATTCTGCGTTGGCATTGGTGTCCAAACTCAACCATCCTCACAGGGAATCAATTACGACACGACCTTCGCAAATGGCTCTCTCCGTCCGATCCCTCTATTAACCACAACATTGCCTGTGGTGCCCATCGCAAGCAAAGAGCCGAGTGGTTTTTCCAAGGAAGTATCTTCGCCGAATGGAAATCCGATGGCTCGCTTTTGTGGCTCCACGGAAAACGTACGTTCTCCTTATATTTCCAGCCCGATGGCCGCTGATACCCACCTCTTGCAGCGGGCTCCGGTAAGAGCGTACTCTGGTTTGTCGTTATCAAACACTGTCAGCCTTAAGTTACTTACGCCCGGGTTAGCTCCACCATAATTCAAGACGTTATTGCCTACGTGCCGATCGATTGGTCTCCGTGGCCTACTTTTACTTTGATTTTAGGGACATCGACAAGCAAAACCGTCGTGACTTGCTCCCTTCTCTCCTTACTCAGCTTTCCGATCAGTCCCATCGTCATTGTGACATACTCGACAACCTCTATCTCAAACACGGAAGCGGCGCACAGAAGCCCAGTGAAGATGAATTGATACGATGCCTTAAAAATATGCTCACACTCCCTGATCAGCAACCTGTTTACCTTATCATTGACGCCCTCGATGAATGCCCTGAAACGTCTGGATTGCCATCTCCACGAGAGCAAGTCCTCGACCTCGTGAAGGAGCTCGTCGAGCTTTCCTCACCAAATCTTCGTCTATGTGTCACGAGTCGCCCGGAGATTGATATCCGACGTGCTCTCGAACCTTTAACAACCCTGCGAGTATCCCTTCATGAGCAAAGTGGACAAAAGCAAGATATTGTCGATTACGTGACGTCTGTCGTTCAGTCGGATGCAAAGATGCGTCGATGGCGAGACGAAGACAAGAATTTAGTCATCGAGACCCTTTCTGAGAGAGCAGATGGCATGTAAGCACATTACCATTCAAGCTACAGTATGTTCATAATATTCACCGCTCCGAGCAGGTTCCGTTGGGCGTTCTGCCAACTAGAAGCGCTACGACACTGCTTATCGCCGAGAGTGCGGCATATGCTTGAAGAATTGCCGGAGACGCTGGACGAGACATACGAGCGGATTTTGAGGAACATCAATAAGGCGAACCGAGATCTGGCTCATCGGCTCCTGCAGTGCCTCACGGTAGCGGTTCGTCCTCTACGTGTAGCAGAGCTGGCGGAGGTCCTCGCTGTTGACTTCGGGACGGCCTCGGTGGAGGAACGTCGATATTGAACACGGATTGGCGATGGGAAGATCAAGAAGAAGCGGTTCTATCGACATGCTCGAGCTTGATTTCCGTCGTGGATGAAAATGGCGGTCAAGTGGTACAGTTCTCACACTTCTCCGTAAAGGAGTTCCTTACCTCCTCACGGATTGGCGGCTCAAGCGCAGACGTATCACGCTTTCACATTTTCCTTGAACCGGCACACACGATCCTTGCCAAAGCGTGTCTGGGCGTACTGATGCGGTTGGGTGAACTTGTGGATGAGGACAACGTCGAGGACAAACTCCCTCTCGCTCGATACGCTGCTGAACATTGGGTGGACCATGCTCGATTTGAAAATGTGTGGTCGCACATACGAGAAGGGATAGAAGATCTCTTTGACCGCGATAAACCATATCTCGCTGCTTGGCTGCAGGTCCACGACATAGACACCTACCGCGGTTTCCTTCCTTTCTTTGGCGATTCAACCCACATGGATTCAAATACGGCGACTCCATTATACTATGCAGCGCTCTGCGGGCTCCATGGCCTAGCAGAGCAATTCATTATCAAACACCCGCAACAAGTGAACACCATTGGTGGTTTTTCCGTGTCGCCACTGGGGGCTGCACTGGATCGTGGGCATCTCAAGATAGCAGAGTTGCTCTACGGGCGCGGTGCCGACGTAGATGTCCAGGGCTGGGGGACCGTACCCCCTGAGAGCTGCATCAACATCTGGACATCTTGAAATAGTTCAATGGTTGCTCAGTCGCGGTGCTAACTTAACTGTCCGGGACCAGGATGAAGACCTCGGCTGGACTCCACTGCATGCGGCGGCCTTTAATGGACACGTCGAGGTTTCCCGGTTATTACTCCAGTACAAGGCCGACATCCACGCCCACGATAACAAAGGCCGCACTCCAATACATGAAGCCGCGCGAAATAACAAGGTCAATGTAGCTCGGTTATTGCTCGAACACGGTGCCGATGTGAATGCCCGGACAACCGGCGCAACACGCCATTGCATTCCGCATCAGAATGGGGGCGCCTCGATGTCGCACGCCTGCTTGTTGAGCATGGTGCGAATATAGATGCAGAGGACAACGAGGGCAGGACCGCATCTCAGCTTGCGTCGGTGGTAGGACATGGCGATGTTGTAAAGTTCCTGTCGGACCGTGGTTCCAAATGAGGAAGCCTATTTACTGTAGTGTTGTTGACTCCAGTTTTCATGAATACTTCTACCGTTCGTATGAAAACGAATTTCCTACAGTAAAATCTTTCTAAACTGAAGTTACAATATTTACGCAGTGGGGTATCGTTATGCTGCGTGCAGTAGTATTCGCGTTCATGTTGGGCCATCATGTCACTAGGTGCCTCTTGTTGAAATCCATCAGTCCTCCCCCAATCAATTCATGTAACTTGATGAAGCTCGATATGGTAACATGATCCTCCTTCCACGGTCACAGAAAAGGTGATATACTTGCTAGAAATATCGATTCTTGACAGTCACCCCCGCCGGTTGCAGCTCGGATCATTGGTCTCAGAAGTTCAGAATCAAGGGTCCGGATGAACACGACATTCAAATTAAAGTTACAGTTACAGATGGTAATAGCACCGGACTAAAACTCCCTACTGTCTGCGGGAATGGAACGCAACGGGAAGCAGTGCCAATCAATATTTTAGACTACAACAGATAATTTGTCTGACCGCTCGAAAACCCCATTACTGTACGTGTACATCATCGGAACTTCGAGTTGCCAAGCATTCATGCAAACCGGGCAGCTTAGCGATGTCGACTAAATAATTCGGGTTCGGCCCTATTGGTACGTCCAAGTCGAAAGTCGAAAAACGAGATGAAGAGTTGCGCTGTAGTTCCCGCACTTGGTCATTACTTGTCCGAAAACATCCGCTAAAGTGTACGCGATCAGAACAAACAAAGCAAAGAAAAAAAAATGTGTAGTCATGAGACAGAAAAGGACAACGATTATAAAAAATGAGGAACCCAAAGAAGAAGTGGCGAGAAAAGAGCAGAGCAAGGAATGGATGATGGATTGGTGGGCAAGGTATCCACAATAACGGCGAAAGGCTGAAAAAGAGTTAAAATCACCCTCCTCCGAAAGAGAGAAGGGGTTGTACGGTACTCTACTCCAGAGGTCAAGGACTCGGAGGCACGGCTGGTACTTCTGTGATGCGGGCTACGCCGCCTAGCCTCTGGGCCCTCCGCATCTGCTGCTGGTGCACGCACTGTTCCTGCTTTGCCTGCATCGTCGCCAGGATCTGTAATTGTTGCGCGATGAACTCGGACGTATTCGGTCTTGAGGGGCGGGAATGGGGGGCATCAGTGTAGGTGCAGAACGAGAAACCCTGAGGGTTGAGTAGGGAAAACGTACCGCATCCGGAGAATGCGCATTATGGTTCCCACCACCGACTTCTTTCTCCTCTTTCTGTTTTCTCGTGCAATCTTTGATCGTCCTGAGATTTTGCCGTAAATAGACACTCTTTGCATGCTCCTTGATCGACGGCGCCGCGCAGAGTATCTGCTGAATCGCGCGAACACACACCTCTATAAGCATCATGAGAGAGAAAAGAAGCGTAAAATCTCAGTTCTCATTTTCACGCAGACACAATGGCACCGTATTCATTTTATAATCTCCGTGCCAACGGCATATCAATTTGGCAAGGATATTATAGTGGGGTTCATATGTCAAAGGAGATGCAAAGGTTTTCTGTTCTGCTCTATCTGTAGGCACATAGGCATCATTATAATTTCCATCTCAGCGATGGGGTGTCGTTTCCGACTCCCCAAAGCCGATCCAGATTCGATCGGTAGTAGCGACGGGCGGTGCGTACGAAAGGCAGGGTTTTACGCGACTTCGTCCACCATACGAGACTTTTTAGTTCAGAGAAGTTTGCATTGGCATGAAGCTCCTTCCTTCTTCGAGATACTGTACATCGGGATGATCGCTAGAAGAAATCCGTACCATCACTTTGAAAGGGACACTCAAAGCACGCATGATAGCTATCATCAGAGGTGATCAACAAAAACGTCGGACGCGACTTTGACATGACTACGTACCACCTGTTGAAGCAGTTGAGATGGGTTCAGTGTCTTCCGGGATGTGCTCAGAAAAATCCCTAGAATCAGAACATGGTCAGAGTGTCACTGATGTCAGAAGAGCGATGCACGTACTATTTTTTCGATTATATCCAGCCAAGATTCCTTCATTCCTGTATCTCTCAATAGTTCATGATCCCTCGTGCTCAAAATTAGCTTCGAATCCACCCCTATTGCGAAAGTATAAAGATTCATGTGCAAAACTCTTGGCTGTCTCGTCGTCCAGATGACGATGATGTTAAAATTCAATATTCTGGTGTCTGGTTTGGCTAACCGTTGAGGAAGCCCTTTCGGAAGATCCAGGAGTCATAGAACGTCTTGGTCAGGAATGCCAAACCTGGTCTGCTTTGATGTGGGAGTGTCAGTGGGACCTGGGAACGTGGATGGATTCGTAGTCTGGCTTGTCAACTTGGATGGGTGAATCGCTGGAAATGCTGGCCATCGACTCAAATGTGTGGGGAAGAAGAGCGGCCATTGGCCCCGATGTGGTGTACTGAAACGATGTCGCCACAAACTGACTGACCTCACCGTGACGGCCCGTTCCGTAGGTCCGGTAACTTAAAGTGTTGCCGCGACTCCAGTTGGCATTTTCAAACCAGACGGCAAGGCGCCAGTTTTGAAACCGAAACCGGAAGAGCCCTCACAAGATGTACAGCCGTCACTTGCTCCTCTTCCTGCCGTTAAGACAAGCCTGAGGCACGACTTTAATTTAGTGTGTCTATCGTGGCCACGACCGACACTCTGGTCACCTTATCCCCGTCCCTCCCTCAGCGTCAGGTTAGCTTTTGTTGTCTCTGACTTCACGAGCGTAGACACAGAAACCGGTTCCAGTGTGCTCTGCATGACCTTCCGCCCGATCGCACCATCGAGCAGCCTGAGCGCGTCAATCCCATCCGCCACCACAGTGGTACTTCGCTTATGTTTCTTTTCCCTCTCAGCGGAAGACGATGTCCCCGTACTATTCCCTCAAGCCTGAGGGTCCTCGTCATGTGCTTGTGGTTGTTGGTTGGAACCACGGCGACTTGGGTCTATAAGTTTCACGATTATTTGCAATGGTAGAATGACCTTCTAGTTACTTTGCGGGCGGCGGCCTCTCGCAGCTGGTTACGCCGCCGTCGCGCGCGCTGTCCTTGAACTTTCCCGCGTTACTTATCTGGGTCTGGAAGCCGGGCACCCCCTGTCTCTCCCTTCTACACATATCCAGGTTCATCCCGCTGAGCACTCGCTGAGCTTCATCCTCCTCTCTCCCTGGCCCCTCTGCACCGTCCACTTGTCGAGGTTAATTCGACACAGCCAAACGGTCCACCGCGGCAGTTCCTTTACTGCGTGGTTCTTCAAGCGGCAAGCGTGGTACGGTTGCGAATGCATATCTCGAAGCATACACGAAGTACAGGCTTAATTCTAGTAGCTGGCCGTATGGACCACGATGGAGAAGCAGGACGTTACGTTTTATTCGAGGATAAGATTAAGGGTGACGATGATGAACCTGAACTAGTACGCACCGTATTTATATTTTGATTTCGTTCTATGCTGATTTATTTTGTTATTTAGGTTTATTACAGGCCACAAGGCAAGCATTTACCGCTCGTTGGACTTGTCCAGTTTGCCCTGGAATTGTACAGTATAACCTTTTTTTCTGTGTTGGGGAAACGGCAGTATAACATGGAACGATCAACGATATCAAAGGATACGGGCGCATTTTCTCGTGAATTCAATTTGCGTGGTTATAAACGCCCTTACACCGATGTGAGAGTGAGTCATGATTTCGACAACCGCAGTCGCTGGCAGGGGTAAGGGGCCGGAAGAACAGCTCGAAAATCATGGATGTGTAGTCATGCCCGACGACATCGAGGATTAGGGCAGTCGGTGGGTACCACTGATCAAGGTACGTGCAAAAGCCTCCCGGGATCACACTCTAGATGATCTGCAGATACCACCTCGTATTCGTTCCGTATTCCGCTCGGCGGATGCAAATCTGAAAGAACTGATTGCGAAGCTTGTCAACAGGGAATCTGTTGGAATAACGATCCTCGACTATCTGGCGATCCAATCACAATCATTACATGTTTTCCTCATTGACACCCTCCCAACAAACACTGGCAACTGATCTATTTACCAAAGAATGCATGTCTTGAAAGACTTCTTCTGGATGTGCTATGGCAACCCGCAACACTGTCATTGCCTTGTCCGACTCGCTCTTGATTTGATCACGGTTTTTGGCATGTCTTCATGGTTGCAGCGTTGCTCACCTTGATGTCAAGCCCTGGGAATCTCATTTGCAGTGCACGAATGACTTCAGGCTACAGATTATTGACTTCAATACGGCTGTCGGCGTGGAATCTGAGGACCATATGGTTGAAGTGTCTATCGCATCGAAGGTTGGATGGCGTCCGAGATTCGAGAAGGTGGCCGTGTTCAGTTTCATCAGGACCGATGGTCTTGTGGCAAAAGGTGGGGTGATGATGACCTCAACAAGGACTTGATGAACAAGAATCTCGTTCATCGGCCATCATTGATCGACCGGTCGACCGAACGACTCGATACGACCCCTCGTGACGGTGGAGACATGAATTATGTAGTTGAGGAGGGTGGAAACAAGGAATTGAAAGCTCGGGCCAAGAATGACGTTGGAATTAATCACGGTGAGCTCAACATCAAAAGAAAAGGCGGAGGATAGATGTCTGATTCGAAGGCGGACAGGTAAATGAGTAGCCACAGGCCCATTGGTGTCTTAAAAATCCAAAGTCCTCGTGTATGTCACAAATGATATTACGATGATATCGTACAAGCCATTGAACGGGATGGCCCAGATGGGTGACATCGTGAACGCAGGGCGCTTATCAGCCATTCCCACATGGGTCAACATGAGGCATCCGTGCGGCAACAGAACAGGCTGATGCCGTAAACCACTTGCCGCACTTGCCTCTTACCCCCATCACCCGCACTCCCGTATGTCTCACGCCAACCCCACAACCTCCTCATCCCCCAATTTCCAGTTAGTTTTCAATGATGCCTTGGACGCCTACAAAAAGCGTACCAAGAACGATCTCCTAACCCATCCACTTGTCGTCCAGCTCGAGAACTGTACCTCTTCCAGTGCTGTTCTCGCCCTCATTCATCAGCAACTCCAGGGACTCCAGAGGGACGACGATAGGCTCACAAAATGGCTTGACCCAACCGTGAGAGTCTTGCAAGCCTTTTCGAAAACCCTTGGAGAGGGTGTTAGCCTGGTATGTCTCAGGAAATGAACCATCTGAGATTCACTCTTTCATATCCATTTCCCAGGCATTCTCTCCTGCGAAAGTGATCTTTGCAGGAATAGGCATTCTTCTCTCAGTGGGTATCCTTCGTTGGACTTTCGTGTGGGCCATTGTAATACCCTCTCAGGCTGCGATGGATGTTCGCGCAAGGCATGACACTCTCATCGAGATCTTCGAGCGGATGGAAACATTCTTCCAGCGTCTTGAAATCTACACTAGGGTGTCACCGCCACCCGCAATGATAGATATTATTGTGAGGATTATGGTGGAGGTGCTTTCTATTCTCGGGATAGCTACGAAGGAGATGAATCAAGGCCGTATGAGTACGTAATTCCTGTACGATTGGGTTGCTGTTGATTAAGAAAATTCTTAGAAAAATACCTGAAGAAGCTGATTGGAAAGACTGACGTAGAATATGCGCTGAAGAGGCTGGACAAGCTGACAAATGAGGAGGTCCGGATGGTAACTGCACAAGTTCTGGGGGCCACGCATGCTGTCGAGGATAAGGTGGATCAAGTGAAACGTTAGTGATTTTCTTTTGCGTTGACATTGGTGTACAGGCTTAATCATCCCCACAGGAAATCAATTACGACAGGGCCTTCGCAAATGGCTCTCCCCGTCGGATCCGTCTATTAACCACAACTTCGCATGTGGTGCCCATCGCAAGCAAAGAGCCGAGTGGTTTTTCAAGGAAGGATCTTCACCAAGTGGAGATCCGATGGTTCGCTCTTGTGGCTCCACGGAAAACGTACATTTTCCTTACATTTCCTATGCGATGGCCGCTGATAGCCACCTCTCGTAGCGGGCTCCGGAAAGAGCGTACTCTGGTTTGTCGCTATCAAACATTGTCAACGTTAAGTTACTTACGCCCGGGTTAGCTCCACCATAATTCAAGACGTTATTGCCTACGTGCCGATGGATTGGTCTCCATGGCCTACTTTTACTTTGATTTTAGGGACATCGACAAGCAAAACCGTCGTGACTTGCTCCCTTCTCTCCTTACTCAGCTTTCCGATCAGTCACATCGTCATTGTGACATACTCAATGGCCTTTATCTCAAACACGGAAGCGGCGCACAGAAGCCCAGTGAAGATGAATTGATACAATGCCTCAAGGATATGCTCACACTCCCTGATCAACAACCTGTTTACCTTATCATTGACGCCTCGACGAATGCCCTGACACGTCTGGATTGCCATCTCCACGGGAACAAGTCCTCGACCTCGTGAAGGAGCTCGTCGAGTTCTCCTCACCAAATCTTCGTCTATGTGTCACGAGTCGCCCGAGATTGATATCCGACGTGCTCTCGAACCATTAACATCCCTCCGAGTATCCCTTCATGAGCAAAGTGGTCAAAAGCAAGATATTGTCGACTATGTGACGTCTGTCGTTCAGTCGGATGCAAAGATGCGTCGATGGCGAGACGAAGACAAGAATTTAGTCATCGAGACCCTTTCTGAGAGAGCAGACGGCATGTAAGGACATTACCATTCAAGCTGGAGTATGTTCATAATATTCACCGCTCCGAGCAGGTTCCGTTGGGCGTTCTGCCAACTGAAGCGCTACGACACTGCTTATCACCGAGAGTGCGGCATATGCTCAAGAATTGCCGGAGACGCTGGACGAGACATACGAGCGGATTTTGAGGAACATCAATAAGGCGAACCGAGATCTGGCTCATCGGCTCCTGCAGTGCCTCACGGTGGCGTTCGTCCCTACGTGTGGCAGAGCTGGCGGAGGTCCTCGCTGTCGACTTCGGGACGGCCTCGGGTGGAGGACGTCGATATTGAACACGGATTGGCGATGGGAAGATCAACAAGAAGCGTTTTATCGACATGCTCGAGCTTGATTTCCGTCGTGGATGAACATGGCGGTCAAGTGGTACAGTTCTCACACTTCTCCGTGAAGGAGTTCCTTACCTCCTCACGGATTGGCGGCTCAAGCGGAGACGTATCACGCTTTCACATTTTCCTTGAACCGGCACACACGAACCTCGCCAAAGCGTGTCTGGGCGTACTGATGCGGTTGGGTGAACTTGTGGATGAGGACAAGGTCGAGGACAAATTCCCTCTCGCTCGATACGCTGCTGAACATTGGGTGGACCATGCTCGATTTGAGAATGTGCCGTCCACATACGAGAAGCGATGAAGAACTTTTCGACCGCGATAAACCACATCTCGCTGCTTGGCTGCAGGTCCACGACATAGACAGCCTACCGGCGATTTCCTTCCTTTTTTCCGGATTCAACCCACAAGGATTCAAATACAGCAACTCCATTTACTATGCAGCGCTCTGCGGGTTCCATGACCTAGCAGAACAACTCATTATCAAACACCCACAACAAGTAAACACGACTGGCGGTTATTATGTGTCGCCACTGGGGGCTGCACTGAGTCGTGGGCACCTCAAGATAGCACAGTTGCTCTACGAGCACGGTGCCGAGGTAGATGTCCAGGGCATGATAACCGTACCCCCTGAGAGCTGCATCGACTCGGACATCTTGAAATTGTTCAATGGCTGCTCAGTCGCGGTGCGAATTTAACTGTCCGGGACGGGCGTGAAGACTTGGCTGGACTCCACTGCATACGGCGGCCTTTATGGACACGTCGAGATCTCCCGGTTATTACTCCAGTACAAGGCCGACATCCACGCCCACGATAACAAGGCCGGACTCCACTACATCAGCCGCATGGCATAACCAGGTCAATGCAGCTCGGTTATTGCTCGAACACGGTGCCGATGTGAATGCCCGGGACAACCGGCGCAACACGCCATTGCATCTCGCCTCAGAAGATGGTGACCTCGATGTCGCACGCCTGCTTGTCGAGAATGGTGCGAATATAGATGCAGAGGACGACATGGGCAGGACCGCATCTCAGGTTGCGTCGGAGGAGGACATCACGATGTTGCAAAGTTCCTGTCGGACCGTGGTTCCAAATGAGGAAACCTATTTACTGTAGTGTCGTTGACTCCAGTCTTCATGAATACTTCTACCGTGCGTAGTAGGAAAACCAATTTTTTACTGTAAAATCTTTCTGAATTCAAGTTACAATATTTACACAGCGGGGTATCGTTACTGCATGTTGCTTGCCGTAGTATTTGCGTTCATGTTCGACCATTATGTCACTCGGTGCCTCTTGTTGGAATACCATCAGACCTCTGGGCCTCCCCAATCAATTCATGTAATGAAGCTCGATACGATAGCATGATCCTCCTTCCACGATCACAGAAAAGCTGATATGGTTGCTAGAAATATCGATTCTTGGACAGTCACCCCGCCGGTTGCAGCTCGAATCACTGGTCTCAGAAGTTCAGAATCAAGAGTCCAGATGAACACGGCATTCAAATTAAAGTACAGTTACAGATGCTAGTAGTAGCACCGAACCAAACTCCCTACCGTCTGCAGGAACAAAACGCAACGGGAAGCAGCAGCGTCAATCAATATTCTAGACTACCACGGTCAGAGAGTACTATTACAACAGATACTTTGTCCGACCGCTCGAAAACCCATTACTGTACATGTACATCATCAGAACTTCCGAGTTGCCAAGCCTCCTTGCAAACCGAGCTTCGGCGCTATATGGCACGTCCAAGTCGAAAGTCGAAAACGAGATGATGTGTTGCGCCGCAGTCCCGCACTTGGTCATAGTTGTCCGAAAAAAACATTCGCTACAGTGCACGCGATCAGAACAAACAGAACAAACAAAGAAAAAAAGAAAATGTGTGTGATAGTCAAATCATGAGACAGAGAAAAAGGAAACGATTATAATAAATGAGGAACCCAAAGGAGAAGTAGCGAGAAGAGAGCAGAGCAAGGAATGGATGATGGGTGTATGGATGGATGGTATGGATTTCATGCGCAAGGTATCCACAACAATGGCGAAAGGAAAAAGGAGAGTTGGTATCACCCTTCTCCGAAAGAGAGATGGGGTTGTACGGTACTCTACTCCAGAGGTCAAGGAGGTATTTCTGGCACAGCCGGTACTTCTGGGATGCGGGCTACGCCACCGGCCTCTGGGCCCTCCGCATCTGCTGCTGGCGCTCGCGCTGTTCCTGCTCGGCCTGCATTGTCGCCAGGATCTGCAGTTGTTGCGCGATGAACTCGGACGTATTCGGTCTGGAGGGCGGGCCGGGGGGCTTCAGTGTAGGTACAGTACAGAACGAGAAACACCGAGGTTGAGTAGAGAAAACGTACCGCATCCGGAGAATGCGCATGATGGTTTTTCCACCACCGACTTCTTTCTCCTCTTTTTCTCTCTCTTGCGATCTTTGATAGTCCCGAGATTTCGCTGTGAATAGACGCTCTTTGCACGCTTCTTGATCGACGGCGCCGCGCGGAGTGTCTGCTGCATCGCGCGAACACACTCCTCCATAAGCATGTCCCTGTCAGAAACGGACCCAATCAGCCGCATATATACCCATAACACAAGATAAGGACTCACGTGTCCCAGTCGTAGTATAATCGAATTGAGACGATGTCGCGGTATTTCTGGTTCTGTAGGTTCTCAAGTGGAAGACCCCCTCCATCAGCGTAGAAAAAGTCTCGTAAGAACTAGAAGGATTGGTATGTCATAAGTCTGTCTTTTCACGCAATCGGAAATAGAAACTTGCCTTGAGCCACTTGAACACGATATCAACCTCCTTGTCCGTCAGTGGCTTCATGTCGCTCGGTGCCTCTGAGAGTGGTGGAATAAGTAAACCCTCTACGGTGGTCAAGACCTCCTTCCAAATCCGTGTCATAACAATCTCCTTCGTTGACTCCCCAAGATATGTGTTCAGTGTCTGCAGGTTCGCCTCAAAGTAGTCAAAGAGTTCGGCGATGGCGTGTTCAATCTCGACATCCGTGAACTCGCCTGGTTTGACGCGCGGCTTCTCATCTGCAGGTAGCGGAATCTGTACCTCAGAGGTATTGCCGCCAAGTGCTGTGCGATACAGTTCTTTTACGTTCCCAAGAGCTTGTTGTAGTCCAGCTTTGAATCTCCCTTGACGAGAGATTTCAAAACGTGACGGGAGAGCGACTGGCAGATGACCGGGGACATCTGATACGTACGTTTCATAGTGAGTGATCTACGCATCACAATGACGTCTAACGTATGTCGTACCTTGTCAATGAATATTCGCACCATATCACCCTCACTGCGCTTCAGCGATCGGAAGGCGCGTCCAAAGTAGAATTGAATGTCGTCCTTCTCGCCTTCCATACTCACCCGCAGGAGTATACGCCCGCTTGTATCGAGATTGAGCCACAAGTCATGCACAAGGAAGTCCCCGAACCGCTTCGGATCAAGGCAGATATACTCTCTCCCGACCGTGTCGTGCTTACCCACCAGCGCACGATCGCGAATGCTGACCATCAGCCAGAGGGCCTTCTCTACAGATATGTCGAAGGTCTCATCCCCTATCAGCCACAATTCACAAGGGGGTAAGTTCCTAACTAAATTGTAACGGGGAAAGGACCTACATCGAGGGTTGAGAGTTTCGTATATCGTTCGTGTCTTTGCCAGGCGGTGACCATCTTGATCACTTAGTGTGACAAAGGTGTCCAGCATCGATGACGGGCTACTGTCCAATGGCACCAGGTACTCAGCCATGGCAATCTTGACCGTGAACAGGAAGCGCGGGTTCTCATTCTTGCTAGGAACTGGTGGTGCTTGTGATTCAATGATTTCCGTAAGCTTGTCCGCTTGTATTTGGTTATACATATTGTCCAGCAACTTCCGTGCTCCATCGACATTGTTCAACTTGACGCAGGACGCTGGCTGGAAGTTGTACGGCTCGATCTTCTTCTCGCCTTGAGCCAACTGCTTGGCCTTTTCAAGCCACGCGGAAGACTTTTGAGGCTGAAGGTACTCTGTTGGCCGAGGGAACATTTCCGTCATGAAAAGCTCCTCGATACTTCGGCAATACTGTTCGACGGCCTTGCTTATTGTCTGTATACAAAACACATAGTCAGTCAGAGGTCCCGTTTCGACGTTGAAGCACAAAACCTACTTTAGCGAGGCTTGTGAAGAACCGTGCCTGTTGATACTCATCGGACCACTCCAAGTCTTGTAAGAACGTGATAGGACTTCGTAAGGAATCGAAAAGGTCAACGATCGAAGAACTGAATCCATCATCCCCTTCCCGTTCAAACTTATGAATGGTAAATTTCAGCATCGGTTTGTGCTTACTCGCTAAATCAACTGACCTTGTCTTCCGTGATCGCCTGGTACGAGTTGTATCAGCGGAAAAGTATTCATCGTGAAAGGGACTACGACGACGTACTGCCTGTACCCACTGTGCTGTCTTATTGTCAGTATCAATAAGCCACTGCCGGACATATGGCTCAAAGTAGGCGCCAATGTCAAACTCTGGGGGATGTCTAAAGTTAACGGACGACGTTAACTATCCAATCTCAGCCCAAATCTTCTCACTGCGGACTCACTCTGGACAAAATGCCTCGAACATTTCCAGCATCGTCCTCGTTCGCCGATATAGCGAGAAAATGTCCTGTATAGGGACGTCTGGCGTCGGCCCATTCATCGAACCTTCGAACAATTTCTTCTTCGACGACTCCAGGTCACGTAAGAACAGTGGGATTGTGGCCTCCACGAGCAGCGCAACCACATCAACACCGATGGGTGGACTCCCATCCACAGGTGTGTGGTGCAAGATCGGTTCTGGGAAGCGCTTGTCCAGTGCCTTTGCGCGCTTCTCGATGTCATCTGTCATTAACAGAAGTGGGAGCGCACGGTTCACGCCAGGAGTAGATTGGAACTCCTGGATTTGATGCTGATACCAGTGCACCCCAACCGCCCCCACACGCTCCTTGATATCTTGCAACCGCGCGACGATATCAACGTCGAAGCGTTCAAGGAGGCCGGTTTCTTTGACCTGAGCCAGCACGTCGAGATAATGTAGTATGTCGTCCTTCTTCAGGTCAGGCAGCACCTCCATGGAATGGTATACTGACGCTAGGAAGGTACTGACAAGTCCACCGTAGACGTTGACCAAATATTCAGCCTGTGAAGAATCAGAGTCATTTTCGTTTTGGTGGGACATAAGGAACGCACGTCATTAATGTTCCAATTATCAAAACTGATCTCGTTCATGACCTTGCTTATTCCTCCGAGTGCTTCTGGTACGCAGTCCAAGGGCACCTCGTTACGTTCGTACAATTGCTTGATAAGGTCCAAAAAGCACGCCGCGCGATACGTCTGCGGGATTCTCCACCGTAAAGCGCACTCGTTGATAAGTTCAATACGAGGAGCTGATAAGATACCAAGCGACACTTGATCATCGTCATTAACGTTTGGGTCATGCATCGCCGCGAGGTCCGCGTCGAGACATAACTCCAACAACCGCTTATAATATTTCTTGGGACTTGGTGGGATATACGTAAAGTTGTGTCCCACTTGGACCTCGTCGTCGTCTTCGTCAGCATCGGCATCTGGATCTGTGACATTTTGCGAGGATGTAATAAAAGACCTCCGGCTGCTGATAGAGCCGCTGCGCCCCGCGGAGTTGTGTAGAGACCCTCGTACCGACGTTCGTTTGGGTAAGACATCGTTAGGCGTAGATTTGGCGAGTTCCGGGTTGAACTTGACGAGAATGACCATAAGTTGTGACAGGTGAGATGTCTCGAGGGTTTTCCAGTAATGCCATGCGGCTTCGGTATCGAAGTCTTCTCGACATCCGGGGAACGGTTCATTGGCGGCGATGTTTTTCAAACATGTCTATATAGACACAAAAAAAATCAGGATTGCCGGATCGAGGACGAAAGAAATCGTCGTTCTAGCGCACTTTCAGATCCAACAGTGCAGCCTACCACAGACACAACATTCAACTTTGTTTTTCATTTGAGGCAATAAGACTGGCTTACGTACCCGTTCGGTGCATATGCCTTTCAGTCCATCAAGCTCGGGTTGGAGAACATCGGGGCGAATCTGAAATAGCTTGGCGACGGTTTTGACCAACGGCATTTCGGACACGTTCAAGGAGGGTCCGGGTCCAGGCGAGGAAGAGACTGAACCGCGGTGAGACGTCGAGGAGGAATCGTAGCCAGAGTCGCTGGGGGTTGCACGCTCTGTCGGTGCGAGCTTAGCGGCATACATGTCCAGGCGGGCGATCAGCTCGGGCGAGACGTGGCTGACGCTGCGCAGCGACTCGCGCAAGAGCTTGACAAATTGTACGATATGGTTATTCAGCTCCACATTCCACTTGCCATCTGCGGAAAGCGTTGGATCCTTCCTGAGGACACCCGTCGCGTGCGTCGCAAACATCAGAATGAGCTCTTCAATCTTCCGGTTCTCCTTCATCTGTCGCCGAAACGAATCCACCTTGAACTGGCCATAGAACACGGCCATCGTTCTCCGAAGGAGCTGGTCCGAATAGCTTTTTTTCGAGGCTGTTAGCCAGGAGAAGCGCCCGAGGCGGGGTGGGGTTGCCTAGCAGGAAAGTACGCACGCGGAATCCTTCCCCATAGCAATATTCTCCAATCTATTCTCCAACACCTTCAAAAGCTTTTCAGGAAACTTGACGTTCTTGCTCCCATCACGAGCGGTGACGTCGCGGAATACGTCACCTATGGAGGTAATCGAATACGAAATCGCGCCCGTGATACGAGACGAAGAGTGCTCGCGCTCCTTCTCGCGCGGTGCCTCTCCGTTGCTCGCAGGTTGGACGTGACCGCTAGCACCACCTATGCTGTTGGCGGTGGTACTGGAGCTGGTGGGTTTCGGGAGGATGAGGTAACTCAGGAACCTGGAAATTGAAATCCCATTAGGCATAAATTGTGCATGCGAGGTATGCGACCGAAGAATAATTTACGCGACTCGGAGGACATAGCTGTGCGGTTGTTGTTCGATGAGGCACACTTAAAATGAGAGCATGGAAACGACACACTTGAAGAGGTCTTCGTCTGTGACCCGATGCTTGGATATGCGTCGCTCATGCGAGAAGGCGGAGCTAGCAACGCTCCTGCGGGACATATCGTAGGGCGTTATCGGCGCTGCGATTCAGTTTGGGGGAGGGCGCTGCAAAGGAATGAAAAGGGGAATGAAAAGGGCTTAGACCGATATTTCGATACACAGTACTGCTGTGCACTCATTCTTTCGTAAAAGGTAATCTATTCCCAGGGTAGTCCTACTACAACTCGTCGTGCTTTTGCCGCTCTCTGCCTCATCCGTAGGCAGCGGCATCTGCGACGCACTGCTGCTGCTGCTGCTGCTGCTTGGCCGCACTCGCCGTGGCGGCTTCTTCTGTGCTAGGCGCTGTAAGTGTGTCTCTAATACTTTCGCTCGCTTCCGCATCTCCGCCGTCTCGACCACCGGATCGTGGTTCAACGGCATGCTCTTCTGCTTCTCCACCCGCTCGTTCAGCCATGTCTCGTGTTCTCTCAATGCTTTCTCCACCTCGTCCAACTCTACCTTGGTATATCGGCCTGTGGTGCCTGCCCGTTCCTCTGCGGTCAGATTGTCGCGCGCTTCAGACAAGAATAGGCGCGTGCGCCAATTCCACATCTGGCTCATATTTAGCGCTTGGGGAAATTCTTCGATCTCTTTGATGCGGTATACGATTGGTCGTTCTAAAGTCCTGGAAAAAGAACAGTTAGCGCTACATATTCAATACACTGAAACCCATAAAGTGACCTACTCCAGCGACGAGCGCTTTTCTACGAAATCCTTCGTCTGTGCATCATCCGCGTGCGTATGGAACCAGCTTGATACATCCTTCAACTGACGCGATATCGCTCGCCGCTCTGGATCTTGTGAGTGCCTAACGAACGGATGTTGACTGTCACTCTCGAGCAAGTCGCGTAGCTTGTACAAGTAACCCTCAAGGATGTTGCGCTGTTCTTCTCGAGTGGCGATCGCTGCCTCTTCGGCTTCCATCATGATCAAGCTGCGTAAATGTCTCCGTTTCAGGCTAACGTAGAAATATAGAACAACAGCATGCGTACCGTTGCCGTGCTTCACGCTTTTGCTCGAGCCCCATGGGTGCAACAGACGGGAATTTGACTGTCACGTTCAGTGGAATTGTGGTGTCTTTCGGCTTGGCGGGTGCTTTAGTCGTTTTGGGTGAAGAAGACGACGAGGACGAGTCCACGGTTGAGGTTGACCCGTCCTCGGCAGACGAGCTATCGCCGAACAATCCCTTGAGCTTCCCTACATAGGTAATCAGCGACTCCCTGTCAACCCGAGCGGCAACTTGGAGTGTACACACCAGCGAGAGAATCATCCTTCATCTCAGCATACGCAATGCCTCGGGCACAGACACAAAACCAGATTCGGAAAACAGAATGGTCACCTTGATGACTGGGTCGATACCATCCGCCTCTGCTATATTCGCTATTGCCTCCGCAACGCCTGAGATCCGGACGTCGAGCAAGTCGACGGGGAAGTCGTTCCCCGGCGGCGTCTTGTACGAAAATGCGAGAGAAAAATCGTTTTTGCGCCTGAACGTGAGCGTTTTGCGCGTACCTGTTCGCGAACCTCTTGCAAACGCGAGCGATGTGATTGTGCGCGGGGGTGTGTCGGGCACATCCGTAGATTTTGATTCAGCGAGGTAGGATACTGCACGTCGTAAGGAGAAATGTCCGAAAGCTTGATGTTCTTGGTGCGGAACTGCCGCGAGAGGGTCGCACCGTGTAGCGCGGCACCGAGGACGACAGCTTCATCTGCATTCACGTTCATTGCGAGTTTTTCCCTAAGAGGACTCGGTCATCGGCGGAGCGCATACAAAAACAATTTGTGAACATACTCTCCCACGATTGCTGTTAGTGCAGCCCTGACCATCGGAATACGCGTAGCTCCACCCGTCAATATGACCGAATCTATGTCCGCCTATTGGTTCTGTTCTTAGCGTCATGTTCCTTCGTTGAATAAGCAACACGGGTACCAGTGTTAAATTGGCATTGTCCAGCGCGTCGTAAATGGGTTGCACAAACCGAACTTTCATGTCTGCACAAGTGCTCTCGAACGCTTGACGTGTTACCTTCATGCTGAAATCGATGTCGTTATAAACGCTTTCCACCTTCGTGTCATCCATCAGCAAACAGTTCCCCCGCGTCGTAGACGGCAAGGCGAGACGTACCCTAGAAGACGCTTCTGTGTTTGCACTCAAAATGGCCTTAACGCGCTCAGCCTCCTTCCACAGTTTCATCATGGCCTTGGGATCATCGCGAATCCTCGCTCCGTGTTTATGCTCGAACTCCTCAACCAGAATTTCGCGCAAACGGCGGTCGAGCTCAGTGCCCCCAGCGAATCTGTCGTACCCGATGCTATTGACTGTAACGAGCGTTGCATCCTGCTTCTTCCCCTGTCCGGTGAAAGTGACGACCGTCGCACGTGTGCTAGCCGCACCGCATCATACACGATGTGGCGCTCTGGCTCGGGGAACTGGCGGGTCATGGCGTAGTTAACTGCGACGGCGGCGCCATCGTTCATGAGCGCCAGGAGGCGTAGGCCGGCGAGCTCGACGGCATCCGCGATAGCGTCGCGTTCAAACTGCGAGAAAAATGCAGGCACGGTCACAACGACGTCCTGCACGCGCTCGCCGGCGCCTGCTGCATCCACTGCAAGCGCGCGGATATACGCAAGCTGCATTGCCACGAGCTCTTCCACGTCCCATGTTGCAGGCATCGCACCGCTGTCCTCAGTAGCTGGACTGTTGCCTCTGCGGATGGCCGCGGTAAAACGTGTTGACGGCGCGACGTCGGGAGTCGCGAAGCTCGTGTAGTAAGATACGGTTTCGGTGTCGGCGGGCATGCCAAGGAGATACTTGAGCCAATTGTATGAGTCCTTCGGAAAGCGTGTCGCCTTCAAATGTAGAATCCACATTAGGTCAGGTAGGTCAACGCCCTCCCTTCAAAAAAGAAGGCCAGAGCCAAGGGTAGCACGTACAATATTAAACGCGTCCTGCCCGAACAACCGTTCACCATTTTTCCATGCCACTGAAGACCGAATTTTTCGTTTCGAGTCTTTGTCTAAGAGGACGTCGAATGGCGTGCCGGGCTTGATTAGGGACGCTTTTATGTAGTCGGAGCCATAGTCTATCGCCAACACGGTCGTCGCAATGGCAGTGGAAGAGAAAAGGAAGATGGAGAAGAGAGAGAGGATTGCCAGTCGTCGGCCAAATAAATTCATGGTAAAAAGTTCTGCTCAGAGAGTTGACAGTGGTAGCATTTATGTAGTCGTGTTCAAGTGTGGTTTTCTGCACGAGCGGATTCGGTACGACGTGTTCCTCATGGCCACGTCACGGGTTCAGTCTTATCTTATCTTATCATCGTCCTAATTAAGAACCAAATATCTGTTTTTAGATCGCGTCCTGATTTCATGCGCTGGCGTACACTGCTAACCACATCACTAACATGTCCGAGCACGACACTTACCAGACACCTCTCTCTAGGTTCGTGTTCACCATTGGGCAGTCGACCTTAAATTAAGACTTTTGCAGCCGCTATGCCAGCAAGGAAATGGCCCATCTGTTCTCTGCTAAGGTATTCTGGATCCACCCTCACACGTCCACGTATTATCTGAGCGCCCCGGATATAGAACCGTTTTCACACTTGGCGCAAGCTCTGGCTCTCGCTCGCCATTGCAGAGAAGCAGCTCGGTCTGTCCATCTCAGACACAGCTATTGAAGAGATGAAGCAAAATCTGGTGCGTCGCCTTCTATAGTCCAAAGTATATGGGACGTGCACCGATACACGAACAGCACCTGGATGCTGAGCAGTTCGAGGTTGCCGCGGCCGAGGAAAAGAAGAGACGCCACGATGTCATGGCGCACGTGCATACGTTTGGCAAGGTTGCACCGTCTGCAGCCGGGATCATCCAGTACGTCTTTTTATTTCGCTTTGCCGACCACTTCCCAACTGGAAGCATTTGATAATAGCCTCGGCGCAACGTCCTGCTATGTTACGGAGTACGTACAATCAATGCCACTTTACTTCCTTCCGATTTTCCAACGTGTCATCTCAGCAACGCGGACCTCATCTTCATCCGTACCGCTCTCACTCTCGTCTTCAAAAAACTCGCAGTCGTGATCAACCGCTTCGCCACTTTCGCGAGTCAGTACCGCGATTTGCCCACGCTGGGCTTTACACACTTTCAACCTGCGCAGCTGACCACAGTCGGCAAACGCGCAACCCTGTGGTTGCAAGTTCCGTCCGCCTACTAATATCCAATAGGGACTATTGCTTATCGATATTTTGTTACTTCCAAGGAACTACTCTGGGACCTCCGCAATATAAAGCGGGCGCGGGACGATCTGGGTTTCCGCGGCGTTAAAGGCACCACAGGAACGCAGGCAAGCTTCCTCGCACTGTTTGATGGTGACCATGACAAGGTGCGCCACGTTCTGCACGGTATCCCCTTTTGCCTTTTAATTACCCCTACGATAAATAGGTGGAGGAACTCGATCGATTGGTTACAGAGATGTCGGGTTTCCCGTACGCGTACCCAGTTACGTCGCAGACGTATTCGCGCAAGATCGACGTTGATGTCCTCGCCCCACTGGCTTCTTTCGGAGCGACGGCGCACAAAATTGCGACAGATCTCCGCCTCCTCGCCAATCTCAAGGTAACCCCTTCCCCCCTGACTCTCTCCGTCCAATTTGTGACAGTTTGACTGATATGTGGCGTAATTGAATTTACGTGCAGGAAGTCGAGGAACCGTTCGAGTCTGCTCAGATCGGATCATCGGCGATGGCATACAAACGAAACCCGATGCGCTCAGAGCGCATCTGCTCGCTCGCACGGCACCTCATGACCCTGCACCAAAACGCGCTTGGGACGGCGTCCGTGCAGTGGTTCGAACGCACGTTGGACGATAGTGCGAATCGGCGGGTGACGCTGCCTGAGGCGTTCCTCGCGGCGGATATCGTACTTACGACGCTGCAGAACGTGTCAGAGGGGCTCGTTGTATACCCGCGTGTGATTGCGCGACGCATAGCTCAGGAACTCCCGTTCATGGCAACGGAGAACATCATCATGGCGCTGGTGAAAAAGGGGAGCGATCGGCAGGAGGCTCACGAGAAGATCAGGGTGCGATCTTGACTTTTGAGGTGTATGCGCAACTAAATTGTGGATAGGTACTGTCGCATGAAGCAGCGCACCAAGTGAAAGAACTCGGAGAGGAGAACGATCTGATTGAACGGGTGCGAAAGGACGCTTATTTTGATACGATCAAGGATGAACTCGACGAGCTGCTGGAACCGAGTTCGTTCATTGGACGCGCACCACAACAGGTGGATAAGTTCCTGAAGGAGTGGGTGGTACCCGCCCTGGAGGACCCAGAGCTGAAAGCTGCGGTGGATAAAGGAGACAAGGCAGAACTGAATGTCTAGTTGTAACAATAGTTTCAGTGGTACACAATTAACCAACAATAATTATTGTGTAAGCTTTATCGACACGTGGGAGGAATAAGACACGTGAGGAAAGTTTAGCGAGGCCTCAGAACTGAGGACAGCGCCTTTCTGCGCCCAACAACGATGGACTCACTCCAACTACCTGAGCCCTCGAACATCCCTGGCCCTTCTCGCCACTCTCCCGCCGCTCCTCGTCCTACTTCTCTCTCTCCCAATTCTCCTCTTATTCCTCCTCCCCAACAGCCCACCCGCAAGCGTGCATCACACTCCGTCACCTCTCCGTCCCATTCAGACGACCAACAACAACAACCCCCGTACCGTGACATATATTCTCACCCTGCTGCCATCCAATATGCTGCAAATCATCCACGTCGTTCCATTCCAAAATTCGGTCCCTATTTACTCCTCCATACGCTCGGCGAGGGCGAGTTTGGAAAGGTCAAACTCGGCCTCCACACCGGCTGGGGCGAGGAGGTTGCCGTCAAGCTCATCAAAAGACATAACGTCGAATCTGCAGTTCGCATGTCAAAAGTCGAACGAGAGATCGAGGTTCTCAGAGTTCGTAGTCCTTTTCTTTTTGTTTTCTCGTCGCTCCAGCGTCTGACTGACCATCACAACATAGATGCTCAAGCACCCTAATATAGTCAGATTATACGACGTTATTGAAACAGACAAATACATCGGCATCATCCTCGACTACGCCTCTGGCGGTGAATTGTTCGATCACATTCTCGCCCATCGCTTCCTCAAAGAAAAGGACGCTTGCCGTCTATTCGCCCAGCTCATCTCCGGTGTATGGTACATCCATCAACGCAAAATCGTTCACCGTGATCTCAAACTCGAAAATCTTCTCCTCGACCGTAATCGTAATGTTATCATCACTGATTTCGGTTTCGCCAATCGCTTCGAACACCGCCCCGATGATCTCATGCAGACCTCGTGCGGTTCCCCTTGCTACGCCGCTCCAGAACTTGTCATCTCAGAGGGCGCCTACGTCGGCTCCGCCGTTGATATATGGTCCTGCGGCGTCATTCTATATGCCATGCTCGCAGGTTATCTTCCCTTTGATGACGACCCTGCTAATCCAGACGGTGATAACATCAACCTTCTCTACAAGTACATCGTCAACACCCCCTTGTCCTTCCCGGACTACATCTCCCGCGAAGCCCGTGACTTATTGGGCATCATGCTGCAGCCAGATCCTCAGCGCCGCGCTGACCTCAAACACGTCATGCAGCACCCTTGGCTGGCCCCATATGCCCATATTTTCGAAAAGTCCGTCGAAGACCTCGAAGCCGGCGCCATCGAGCTCCACAAGGCTAAGCGCCAGGCTTATCAGAGGCAGATGCGCAACGCTCAAGCAGCCGCCGAGCACTCGAAGGTGTCGCGTTCTCAGAGCGCAAAGAATGACGTTTTCCCTCATGCTAGCGTCGCCGTCGCCGCAACTCGCAGCCATGCAGCCGAGGACCAGACGTTGTACGAGACTTCCCCTGACCTTGCTGCCGCATCTCAGGCTCAATCCCAATCACGCCGCGGATACAGCTCCACGATCGTGATGCCCACACAGCCATCTAACTATGTGGATGATGACCCCTTTGCCCCCAGCGAACCTCCACCTGTCCCAATACCTGTTGCGTCCACCCCTACCGAGCAACAGCAACCACAGCGAACACGCACGAGTCCGCGCAAGGACCAACTTCCACCTATCCCTGCGGGGTCGTCACCGGTCAATGGTGCCGTCAATGGTACTGGCAGCGTGCGCAGTAAAGCGGCAAGCGGCATGCGACACACAATCCAGGTCGAGTACGGTCAGCCCGAGCCCCCGCCGGCAGCACTTCAGCCCAAGCGCGACGAGACACCTAAGAAGGAGCCCAAGCCTTCTCAGGATTCACAGTCGACGCCACCATTACCTTTGACACCTCAACGACTGCCGGCTCAACCACAGTCGACGCCGCCACAACAACAACAGCAACGCGAGAAACACCGCAGGACATCATCCCTCACCGGCCCTCGTCCCGCTCCCCCATCACCAGTGGTTACCTTACTTCCTACCCACACCCCCAAGGTCGAGCCACCACTTGTTACCATCAATTCTGCAAGTCCGCCAACGACCCCACAGCCTCAAGTGGACGAAAAAGGGTCTTACATTGCAACAGGTATTACCGGTTCGGGTTCTTCCAGAAAGAACAAGCACAGCAGAGGCATCTCCATCGATAAGATGGGTCTCAGCAAGATCTTTGGTTCTCCTAACTCATCCGAGGCCCCACATGCCCCCCAAGCTGCCCGTGCCCCGTCGGAAGGCTCAGCTGCAAACTCGCTGTACACAACCATCTCAAAAATATCGGGGTCGACTTCCCGCCGCCCATCGACATTACAGGTTGCGTCATCGCCCTCATCCAGTCCAACTGTCGAGGCTTCTGCTACACAGACGTCACTGCTTAGTCCGGATAATGGAAAGAAGAGCCGTCGCAGCACGCTGAGCGTTATGGTTGAACCTCTCACGCGTACAATCAAAGCGCGCCCTGGCCGAAGCTCGACTCGTGATTCTGATGCGCCATCACGCGAGCCATCAAACCGCCGGTCTCGTCCGACCCTCCCCACGTCGACATCAGACAAGGAGGCCATGCTTAGCGAAAAGGTACCGCACGCACCAGATGCCGTTGGGCATGGGATGTCTGCGAGCTCGAGCAAAGCACGTAAAGTTATGCAGTGGTTCCGCTCACGCAGCAAGGGTCGCGGCCTCGGCGATGACGGAGAAACATCTGCACCCTTGGGCGGGAAGCCCTCCGTACGCGATGCGTTCGCCGTCCGCGCGAACGACTCTTCATCGTCTGTCAACGCTATGCAGATGTTCCCCACCGGTGTCAATGCCGAGGAATATGCGCCGTCGCGGGGCCCAATTCGTTCCTACCGCACTGCCAGCACTGGGGCAGAGGGAGCACAAGGCGTGCCAAGCTTTGCAGAGCTCGTGCGGCGGCATGTCGCACCGCCGAAGGGTGTTATCCGCACGCACCATGGGGCTGTCAGCCAAGCGACGGTCACGACTGGTCTTCCGTCTGACGTTATGCGCCATGTGCGCGACGTACTCGAGGGCATGGGTGTTGATGTACAGGTCGAGAGCGATTACAAGTATCGGTGTGTGCGTGCGAAGAGACGGCGTGCACCGGCTGCACCAACGGGTATTGTCCCAGGCATGCGAGAACCGCTCGCCGCATTCACGTTGATAGGATCCGCGGCATCCAACGGGGTAAGTACTTCCTTCTCTGTGATGTATTCGTATAATGTTAATGTTGATTTGTGTATGCGCGTGCGTTTTAGGTGGACAAACGCGGACTCCCGGCACCCTCACAGTCGTCGTTCGGTGGTGCGACGGGCGGAATGCTCAAAGGCCTGCTTATGCGCCGTCAGTCCTCACAAGTCTCTGGCGAAACCGAAGCGCCCTCTCCTGAGATGACAAACCCACCTATCCTATCCCCTGGAAGCTCAGTACAGCCGCCTGGGGGACGATCGCTTCAGCCAGGCGAGATGGTGCGCGATACCGTGTATGGTGATCCGACACAGGACCAGGGCGATGAAGTACGATTCTACGTCGAGCTAACGAAGCTGGATGGTCTTAAGGATACGTATTCGATCGATATTCGCCGATTGAAGGGTAACCTGCGGAGCTACAAGTTTTTATATGATTGCATTACGGAGTGCGTATATATTATCCCTGACCCAACTTGGTGTAACATGCCACTGACGCTTCGTTCTCGTTACAGACGCCTTGACCTGCAACAGTGAAGGGACATTGGAGAGGGGTCTGTCATAATCGTTCGAGGGTACTCGATAAAGTGCAGAGTGGATTTGTGTGTGAGTTTCGTTGAGATGTGTATAATTTTCCTTTTCCTTTCCTCTTTTCTCCCTTCCGACGTTACGCCCATGCCCTTCCGTTCCCTTCTCGGTGTGTTGTGGTGCTTCTTTTCTCCTCCTTACATACATACGTACATACAAACATACATGTGGTACTTGCTTCCCTCGTAACTAGTATAATACCCACCTAATCACATCTCTTCTTGGCTCTTTCACCACCTTTCTCTTTCTCTCCGCACACCCACGCACATTAGTACGTGACAGCCTCCAGCCTCCTCCAGCTTGCTGCGCCCGTTTTCCTTCTGCTGCTGCTTTCTCCATCTCCTCAGGTTTCTTTCTACCTATCACCTCCCCGCTCACTCCTTCCGTTCTGCATTCCTTGTGCCTCGCCATTTAATTTTACGGCCTACCCCTGCATTTATCACGTGCAGGATCGCGTCTTTATCCACTACTACTAGCTGGCCCAGACCGTTTTCTTTTTTTTTTCCCCTTTCAGTATTTTCTCTGCAGGAGGAGAGGCGCTTTCGTACTACTCACGTTTTGGGACCGCATTGTGATATAGGAATACACAATAATGGACTTGCAGCACACCGAATATGACAGCAGAGACACGCGATCGATAACGATAACCCAATGATTCGGTGGATACAGATAGAGATATAACATCTACTACTATTGAAAGCTATGCGTAACAGACAGACACAACAGACAAACAGAGAGCAGGAGCAGAGAGCGTTGGAATATAAAATAATAACTGCGAGGTAGATATAGCGCAAGAACGAGGAACGAGGCAGTGCAGCGAAGAGGCAAAGGCGAAGACAGCGCGGGGGTGGGGGTGGAGTGTACGTACGTAGGGTAACTTTGAATGCAAAATGGTAAAAAAAAAAAGCGTGTGTGCGTGTGTGCAAGAAGAACTGAAGCGAAGGCAAAAATACTGAGTCCGTCCACGCTTACACTTACGCCGTCGCGGCAACGGGAACCTCTTCACCAATAGAATCGGACTGAACGAGCCATGCCTCGGGACTATCCCACTGGCACTGGCACCGGTACCGCGCTCCCGCCGCCTCCTCGCCGTCCAGTACTGCCTGTGGCACGTTGACACTGACACCGGCGCCGGCGCCCTCTGTACTATCGAATACACTTGCCTTTGCCTTTGCATCTTCAAGTTGAAGTTGTACCTCATGCTTCTGTTCAAGTTCCTGCGCCTGCGCCTGCGTGCCCAAGGTCAAAGGGTCAATCAATATCAATCCTCATCACCGATAATAGTAGTAAGAAAAAAATTCGTTTCTCCTCTCCTTACCTCTATCATCCGCATTCCCAGAACTTCCGCTGCTGCTGCTGCTGCTGCTGTAGACATAGTAGTGGTAGTGGTAGTGGGCGTAGGTGTAGCGGCAACAAGTTGAACGCCGGGCGAGGCAAACTTGAACATTATCATGTTTATTAGCGGATTACTAGTATCGCTGCGCGGTGCCAGTGGGGCCGAGTTGGAGCTTGCACCTGGCGCCGGCGGGAGCCGCGAGAGAAGCGATTCGGGAACATCTTTACTATCTCTATCCTTGTTGAATGAGCCCGAGCATGCATCGGTCGCTGTCATCGCTGTCGTCGTTGTTCTAGACGATGCGTCATGAGTCGGACGTGATAGTAGTTGCAGTCGGCGTTGTCGTGGCGGCGGTCCGGAAATTGACGCAAGCTCGGGTGTGGTTGTGCCAAGCGCGAGACCGAGTTGTGACGGATGTTGCTGATGATGATGATGATGACGCATCTGCTGGAAGACGTGGTGCTGGCTACCTCCGAGTCCTCCTGAGCCAGGGTTCTCCATATCCGCAGCTGTGTCGTCCGCCGTCGCCGTCCGCGTGGGCCCGACGACGAAGTCGAATGGGGAGTATCCGCCGTCCATCAATAGTGCCGGGTCGATGTCACTCATGTCGACAGTACACGGCGTGCACCTGCCACCACCATCATCCCCGGCACCCCCATTATCGCAGTCACCGCTGCCGTGTGCACGCATACACAAGGGGTGGTGGACCCCCTTCTGCGTACTAGGCAACTGGACTTGCATTCCCTGTGTTGTAGTACAAGAGATCTCCTCTGCACTCACGGGTGCTTCCTGCTGCTGCTGCTGCTGCTCTGAAATGCCACCAGCGTGCAACTCGAACTCGTCGGGGTACATCAAGCCACACGGAGAAAAGGCAGACGCCGTGTCCCATCCAGTCACAGGAGAGAGGTTGCCAAGATGATGGCCTGGGTCAAATACGGTCGGGTAGCCAAAAAGCCCACTGGGGAGGTACGGCGAGGGGGTAGTAGGCCCGAGGCTGCCCGTGGAAAGTGTCGGGCTTGGGTAGACAGAGAGATCAGGTGTCGCGAACATCGACCGGCCGAAGCCGGCGCTACCACGGCTTTGGCTACCGCCGCCGCCCCCGTCATCGCAGCCTTCGGACCCGACGACAAAGCTCAGACCCGCGGGAGGAGGAGAGTCGTTGGGTCCCCCGGGGAACACTGGCAGTGAGGCGGGCTCCGGCGGCAGCAGCGACGGCGGCGCGTAGGACGATGACGACCCGAATTGAGAAAGAAGGTCCGGGTTACCGCTCCGCTTTAGCGTGCAAGTGGGACAGGCTTTGACAAACTTGCCGTGAGCTCTTTAGGGACCCAGGAATAGCTAAGGCGGAGCGTTGCACAAGTCTTGTCGCGTCCACCGTGGCGCGCAACAGCATGACAGTAGCAAAGAACCTCGTAAATTTGCTCCTTGATCGCGACGGGCCGCTTGTCGTGTAGCACAACAGGTTCCGGGGTGTTGTTCTGGCTGCTGGCGTTGTGGTTGAAAGATGTCTGAGGGTAAGCGAGCACGAACATCTTGCGAACCCAGAAACGGAACTGAGCGGTGCTCCCACGGTCCTCGGAGCCGTTCTGTAGGACGGCAAAGATCTTATCGAAGAGCGCCTGGGAGATGAGCGCCTTGGGCTGCTTGCGCTCCGATAGAGACGAGAGATATTCTCCCTCGATGCGCTGGTATTGTTCGTACGTGGGGAACCCCGCAACATCGCGCGGGCCATCGGGGGCGCTGGTACGACGATTCTGAGTGGGAGCTTCGAGTTGAGGAATCTCGGCGTGGAAAGGATAATAAGGGGAATCGGAAGGGGTGGGCACAGCAGTATCGCCAGAGTTCAGGTCCAGAGTACCGAGAACACCTTTCAATCCAGTTCTGGAGTAGGGCTTCCTATCAATGGACACCGAAGGAGACAGGCGGCGGACAGGCCCATAGTTGGATCTGTCTGTCATAGCGTGAAGAACGAGCGACTTGGAAAACGAGAGTGGCAATAGTAAATGTGCAATACGATACGAAGAAATGCGAAGAACGAAAGCGAGCCTGTGTAAGGCTTGGATGTGGCGGCGGAAAGCAAGACGACGAAGGGAAGGAATTGATACCAAAGGCAAGAACACTCAGCCTCATGTCCCGAGTCACGTGCGAAGGATGTCAATGAGTCGGATTCAAACAACAGCGGAATACATCTTCTTTGCTTTTTATCAATAAGTCTACCGAATAAGGCGCCAACACAACCACCGACCGCGAGCGTTTTACGCATATCCGTCCTTCTGCGCAGCGAATACAAGGAGATCCACAACCCGCTTGGAGTAACCCCATTCGTTATCGTACCATGCGATAAGCTTGACAAAGTTTTTGTTCAACTGGATACCAGCGTTGGCATCAAAGATAGAGGAAGCAGTGTGGCCAAGGAAGTCTGTCGACACGACCGAGTCTTCCGTGTAATCGAGAATGCCATTAAGGGGACCGGCCGCGGCGTCCCTGATTGCCTGCTTGATCTCATCATAGGTAGCTGCTTTCTCGGTGCGCACGACAAGATCAACGACTGAGACGTCGTTGCAAGGAACACGGAATGAAAGGCCACTATCAACAAATTTTGAGTCGGAACGTGAGGAGGGTCGCTTGGCCACTTACGTGAGCTTGCCGTTGAGGCTGGGAATGACCTTGCCGACGGCCTTGGCAGCACCAGTTGAAGACGGAATAATGTTGCTGTTGATAGCACGTCCACCACGCCAATCCTTGTTGGAGGGACCATCAACGGTCTTTTGTGTAGCGGTCGTGGCATGAATCGTGCTCATCAAACCCTCAACGATGCCGAACTTGTCATTAATGACCTTTGCAAGGGGTGCCAAACAGTTGGTCGTGCAGGACGCATTGGAAATCTAACAAGCGACAGGCTAAGAATTGAATGTATATGCCATTGGTCTATACTTACCACAGAGTATTTGGAGTCGTACGAGTCAAGATTGACGCCGCAAACAAACATGGGGGCATCTGCAGAGGGCGCAGAGATGATAACCTTCTTGGCACCACCCTTCAAGTGAGCCGACGCCCTGATGGAACAGTTCCTTAGTAAATTTCTGGGAATCAACAGACGCACTCACTTCTCCACGGTGGTGAAAACACCAGAAGATTCGATGACGTAATGAGCCTCCACTGCGCCCCACCTGATATTGGCAGGATCACGTTCCTGGTAGACAGTGATGCGGTGACCATCGACGATGAGCTTATTATCCTTGGCCTCAACAGTTCCCTTGAAGCGGCCGTGGACCGAGTCATACTTGAACATGTAGACCTAATTACAAGACATCAAGTTGTATCCATATGCATATGATAAGCAGAAAGGCGTACCATATAGTCCAGGTCGATAAAGGGGCTGGGGGGATATAGACATTAGTGTGCATATATCTCACCGCAGTGTATTCTTACTCGTTGACAGCCACAACCTCGACGCGATTGTCGAGGAGTGCATTGCGCAAAACAATACGGCCGATACGACCTGCATGACATCATTAAAAACCTGTAGTTGAGTGTTCCTGGAATATCAGGAACAACTCACCAAAACTACAGCCGACAAAGTCCGAAAGAGAGGGATCAATGACTCAGGAGGTCAGATCGAGACTGCCAGACCCACCCGTTGATTCCGACTTTGATAGTCTATGAGTAGCAACAGACACGAAAGAGAAGATATTGGTTGGGTCTATATAATGATGAAAGGGACGGAGGGCTTACCATAGTGGTGATTATTTGTAGGAAGGGGGGGATGTGGGTGGTGGATGGAAGATCTAGGAGAGACGGGAACAATCGGTATCGGAGAGAGAGCTGGATCTTTTTATATGCCCCAAAGATTTCTCATTTATCATTTATCGGCTCAGAAAACCTCGGCCTAGATCTCGGGCCGTCATTCCCGGTACACGGTCCGGTCCAGCTGGAGGCTCCAGCCTTGTATCACAGCCTTGCCACTGCATCACGCGCTATCGGGGCAGCTAGATTAGGTCGTCCGTATTTCTTATCAAGTCTTGACACGTTCGTAGTGTGTCCTGGATGGCTGCTGTCGTGTCCTGTCGTGTCCCATCTAACCCGAGCCCGAACCCGAGTCGAGTCACCCATCGGAGTCGAGCTCGCACCGACCAGTTTGCTAATTGCCTTGGCCCGGGTGCAGCGCATCGCGCTCCATCGCACCGCGCTCCGAGTCGAGTCGTTTCTTTTTCGGATTTACCGTTCTCGGATTCTCACGTCAGTGTTCGCATATTACAATATTCTCACTCAGCACATCGGGTTAAGTCCGAGTCCCCGGGTCCGAACATATGCGACGGACGAACCGTCATGAAACCTACAGCGAGTGGTTTTGCGCTGCGGCCCCGGGTGCGATGGATGTTTCTTCCTTCCTAATATATATGGTAAGATTTCACAACGACCCGCTCGCACCCGACGAGTTTCCCTAGACTTACTCGCACTGTCCCGAATTAGCAGCCTAGTCAATCCGATACTTGATCGATGAGTACCCAGCCCCGGTGAGCTACACTAATGTGGCGAATGCCTCTCCGTCATGGAAAAACCTGAGGAGCAGGAACTTGAATGTCGGAGAAATGCAGAAAAAGTTGTACAACATAGATTGGCCAATATCTAATGATACAATATTAAGCTTTTATGTGAGCGATGTAATATGCGTGCGTGTGTAAATATGTGAGGTCGTATTCGGGGTTCTGTGGGTCCAATAATGGACCCCAAAGTCGTGGGACATGCATGGGAATGGACTCGGAGTTATAACTGTTACAGGCTGAGAGGCGTGCTCACCCGGGCACGTGGTGCATAACGAGGCAACGCCTCAACAGGCTTGGAAATCAAGAAGCCCTTTTTACCCGCCTCCTTCTCGCCTTGGCGTCCAAACCCATATCCAGCAAATCGCGCGCCAATATCCTTCATAGACCCCTTCTTCTCTGAGAAGGTTGGGCCCCAGAGCGTGGATGCCGAAGATGCGGCACGCTGTACCGGCGGTGGCAGAACGCTCTTTGCGTGGTCACGCCATGAGGTCACGCTGCGTTTCGTCTTGCCCTTCTCTCGGAAGATGAGGCCTATTAGCATGTTGAGGCAACCAATTGAAAATAGGAAAAATGCAGAGACGAGAGCAAAGTCGTCGACATGGTGAGAGAGAATGGCGGCACCAATTCTACGTAATGTAATCTTGTCAGTGGGAGAATGGTGGGAAAGGATGGGAGAGAGGGAACTTACAGGCACTCAATCACACCAAGTGGGCCCAGACCGAATTCGGAACCAAGCACCGGAAAGAATCGGTTGAAAAATGCCATAGGCCACCCAATCTCAGAGAGGATGAGGGCAAAGACCTGGAAGATGATCAAGAGCAGATTGAGAACGGCCCAAAACTCGCCAGCGGGTTCGTTAGGGACCGTGCTGTAGCTGAGAGAGAAGGGAAGGAAGTGAGTTTTCTTTGCCGCACATGGAAGGGTAAGAATGGAACCTACTCGACATAGTCACAGTCGAGTAGACTATAGGCAAGTGTCGTATTCGTTTTCTGAGCTTCAATAAAGTCATTGACGGCGTCGACATCCTTAACCATGGTCACAATGCTACTTGCGAGCACAAGCAAGCATGCGACGATGGAGAGAATGCGAACGAAGTTCAGGCCAAGGAAGATGTCTGGCGAGCGGGGTCAGCTCGTCCAACGGAACACATGGGGAGGGGCAAGTGACGTACACCCGCGAGGAGGAATCATTACGAGTGTTGATATGTGACAGTTGCTAGGCTATACAGATGTGAGACCGACGTGAGGCGGCGTAAAGTCGTTGAGTGTAGGGGGTAGGACGACGCCTGTTCGTGTGGATGAAGAAGAGATCAACACCAGGTTGATTTGAGTAGGACAGGTGAAGAAAGGGAGAGACCGTGAGCGAGAGTGAGATGTAAATGAGAGACTAGTCAAAGCCTCCCCGGAGAGGTAAAGAAGAGAAAGAGCACCACACAGTGGGCTGCGAGAGGGAAATTTGAGTCGTACTATTAGTGACGCCTGGAGAGGGTGTGGTGGCCATGAGTTCTTTGTGGTCAAGTTTATGTACCCTACTCGTGGCAAAGGACGCTTCGCCTTGGTAACCTGAGAAGCGAGAGCTGGGGCCTCTCTGCTATGAGTCCTTTTCCTCTGAATATTGTTCGGAGCATGGCTTCGGGCAGAAGTGTCAGCCCGCGTATTGTTTGTCGAACAAAAGTCTTCAGGACAATGGAACGTTGTCACTCAGTGCTGTGCTGCAAGCGACGCGCGACGCGCTTTTTGCTTACGCAATCACCTCACCTCGTGCGTCTCTCCTTCAGCTCATGCTCAAGCACATGTTCAAGTACTACCACGTCACGTAGTACTATTACATCTGGTAACCAAACTTGAAGTGCCATGCAGATCCAGAAGAACAATGCATTTTTAACAAAAGATATGGCGGTGAAGCTGTGAAGTCTTGTCGACGCTAAGTACTGTACTCCCACACGAGTCATCACTTGACCTGGCTGAGATGGTCAGGCCGTCACCTTTTCTCAAGCCTATCTAACTCGTTCCAATCACATACGCCCCAGAAGGTTTGCACTTTGCAAAATTCAATTCTTCCCTTTTTCAGCAAAGGAACACTTCACGGTCGTTAGGAAGGAAAATCTTATGTATATGCCTTGTATGTGTCTTTGCCGGATTTGGTGTATGACAGAGTCCGCTACCGGGAAGCCGGGAAGTTTTCGCCACGAATACACAATACAACACAGCAAGTTTTCGCCTTGTTTGTGGCTCTGAGCTTTGACGCTGTGGCATTGTCCGGTGTCAAAGTCGCAGATCAGACGCTTCGGAATCAGTGACGATGAAAGCTGTTGGTCTAGCTAAATGTCGGTGTCGCCGTCGCTCGTCTAGAACGACTTCCTAAGGCGCATGCACACCAACGGGGAATCCACACAACGGTAGGAGAGTGTACAAGGGAGTGTCTTGTAGAGTGAGGCTTGTACTGTACAACGTAATCTAAGCTTCCCCTGGGCTTTGTCCGGCAGGAACAACCACCTGCAGAAGAGGACAATCATGATGGGCAGTACTGTAAACCTTACAAGGTGTTATATTTAATACTATAGATATAAAAAAGAGATACTTCAGAAGCAACCGTACTACGACCGAGTCGCTTAGTCGGATCATTTCCGAACTCGCACCACACCACCCGAACAGATGGTGTTAACGAGCACCTCACCTAGGTGCTATGCTCTAATCTCAACTCTGAACAATCCCTGCCATACCTCCACTGAACATGCCTCGTCTTCGTCACCGCAAGAAACCTCAAACGTCTGGAGTGACCGCGACGGTGGACATGTAAACTCCGCTGAGCGCTGCAAGGGCATCTGACCGGGCCCCACCTCGAAACTCGAGACATGCGCCTCACGCCGTAACCGGTGATTCTCACCCGACATACCCAAAACATCTGGCATTATCCCTGCCAGAGACCACAGTTGAACTCGTGCGACCTTTCCCGCGGATTCGAGGTGTCGCGTCGGCGAAACACCAGAAGTGATGGCGCATCGCGCATCACGTGATATGTCGGGGATGCGGATCTGAACGAGCAAGGAAAGCTACGCAAAAATATTAGAAGGAGGATTTTTGCGGTCAACCAATGACACTGCGGCGCCTCCTGGGCTCCAGCTCGCACGTACAGAATTGTCGACTAGGAATGCTGGCCCACTTTTGGACGGACGTCTCATCACCGTAGGCGGCATGATGAAGTCCCCACTTCTTGTTGATCGAGCAAAGACGTGGCTGGGTTCTACGTAGTTGACAGGTACCAGAGGATGGGATACAGAGTCGTTGATTGCAGATGGCGAGTGTCCGGCGCGACAAATGCCCTTAAGCACGCCGAGAGATTCAGAGCCGTAGCGCGTCCACCAACCGTGGATGGGATACATCGAACCAGTGAGAAGGAATAAAAGAGTGAGGATGGACACCGTTACTCCAAAGAAGAGGAGCCAGAGGGGGAGATGCCAGCGACAGTCTACGCGTAAGGGTAAAGAAGAATGACTCTCCCTTTTGAAGTATATGACTCACGACGTTCCTCCCGGATGACGGTGAACCTGTACGGGATCTGCTCTGTGGCGTCGCCTTCATAACAATGGGGTGAAAGAAGGAAAGAGTTGGAAGGTCGTCGCGCGGAGGTAAGAGGGATGGCGAAGGATGTGGCGGGCATCAGCGGTCAAGGAGAGAGGCAGGCTAGAGAGAGGCTAGTCACTCATGGTGAAGCGGCTCCTTCATGGAATTCATCGGCTCGATTTGCCGAGCGGTTGCTGACAGTATATGAATCCGAGAGAGCTCCCGTGCTCCTACGCGGCTTTCCTTTCTAGGAGTAATGAGGACATCGTATTGGATGAGTTTGAGTTGTCACTCGAACTCGAACTCCTCCAACGACCCCGCAGATCTGGGTGAGGTGAGAGTTTGGGTCGTTTGGGGTTGACAAAAAAGAGGAAGGCGGGCGCTCCGACACGGGACTGAGCGAGCGTGACTACGAGCTCGCGGGCGTCCTTATAGTGATTACAGCATCATGCTCATGCCACGTCACACAAGTTACAAGTACAAGCATTCGCATTGAACAACAATTCATACAAATTTGGATGGCCACTGATAGTTATCAACTGGCGATGCCGAGATGACCTCCGGACCCTTCTCCCCTCAAGCTTGCGATCATGAGCATGCCCTGGGAAGGTCAATGTCCTCATCCTCCGTCTACAAGCCCTTCTCGATTTCTTCGCTTTTGCTTATTCCTGGGATATCCTTCAATTCAAATGCGTCTGCCGCATTCGAATTGAAGGATATCATGAGGAGCAAGTGAACGCTCCAACAGCGATTGATAGTGTTTCAGATCTGCATTTTCCAGTCTGCCTGAATGTTTCGTCCGAGAGGCCCGCAAGCCAAATGTCGAAGGCGGTGAAACCATCCGAATGACGCTTGATCGAGCTTGATCTCGGAGGTTCCTGAAGACTACGGCAGGTTCAGGAGAGGCCAAGGCGAACACCATCCGGATAACCGCCTTCGGATTCACCCTAACAGGGTCCGGAGTCACCTTTGGCATCGTGGACACCTTTCTTTTCTTCTTGCTTGGCTCAGCTGGAGTCGCATGTAGAGTCTCAGTGGTTGATTCGGTGTCGGTGTTGCAGTCAACTCCGAGTCCGGGAAGCTTGGAGAATATGGCCGATTTGACGACAGAATTCATCGCGTCAAACAAGTCTCCTTGAAGAGTCGCCTTGTACTGTAATCCTTTGCGTTTTTTACTTGGATAACCATCGCTGTCACAGAATCAGCCAAGAGTCTGTGTCATATGACAAACGGGCAAAACGATGTCGATGCCTTGGTTAGTGGCACACAGTATTATTGCCCCACGCACAACAAATTTCCAGAGATGATCGATCGAGATCATCTCCTTTTCCTCGAATTTATGACGTGGTTAAACCACATGCCGTAGTCCTGGAATATCACCTCGAATGTCTTTTGGTCGTGGTGATTCTTGGGCCAAGATGTCGGCGCAGATTGGCGAAGGGTATCATACCTCGATGGTGGAAGTAAGACCTCCATGAAGTTAACCACTGACACCCATCTTCTACGACTCCATACCCGTGCCGCGTCGTAGGCTTGCATAATTAGGAGGGCCGCAACCAGTTCTCCACGCCACCCACAGAACTAGTTGCGGCTCACGATCAATGCAGTTTAGGTCCGAATGCTCTGCCAGATGGCGCACCACATTCGTCCGCATGCCCTTCAAAAGTTCATATACGCTCATACGCCACTTCCGTCTAGCTGAGGCGGCGTATGATTTTTTGAGACCAGTTTCTCGAATCCTGTCGTCGAACCAATGTACAACGTCAAGTGCCTTTCGACCTGTGTTAGGCTGTGTGTGGGTTATATCGCGAGCTGTTCCATCCATGTTGAACTCCAGCGCAAATCGTGTGGAGAAGCAGGCCAGAGAACCAGCCCTATTGCCGTTTCTCAGCTCGGCCGGACTGTCCAGCAGCTTCTGCTTTACATATGGATTATGCAAAGCAGAAACTGCTGGATGGTCCGACCGAGCTGAGATTGACTCATGCTTGCGATGCTCTGGTAGGTGGTCCCAGTAAGACCCGAATCTACTCGAGCAAGGTACAAAAGCAGCTCTTCAAAGGGATAACTGGGATGGACATACAATGGGCAACCAAGATGGGAGATCCAATCGGTTTCAACCACACGTCTCATTTTGATAGTATCTTCAATGCCGGATACACGACAGCTTATTTCTGAAATTGGATCTAGCCTAGATCCAATTTCAGAAACAAGTTTTGATGACGTCACGTATCCATCGGGGACAGTTGTCGGGTTCTCCGGCCCGAGTTGAAGGGTCCGACTGTATATTCGGGGAGAATTTATCGAAGTGCCCTGCTGTCGAAAGAAAGAGCGAGAGTATTGGGAAATGTTGGATTTGTTGTAGTATCTGACGCAATTCGGAAAATATTTTGCGTCGGATACTACGAATAGAAGCGAAGGACGAATACGCACCACGGCTCGGGGGCACAATCGGTATCATGATAGCCCTTCGCTAGGCAGTTGGAAGGAGGCCAAAAGAAGAGCCTGAGAAGAGGGCGTCCGGTGACGGCTGGCACACACGGAAGGGAAAACTCTGCTGGTCATTTTCGGTGTTCGAGCGCTGGCTTAAATACATGAAGGCGGACTATGACTATCAGCCCTTCTAAGGCCATGTGAAAAAACGTATGAATGAAGGAAACGAGAGCAGATCAGAGAAGACGAGGACGACGCGCGGCCTGCATGTGGCCTACCTACTATGAGTCACCTGATACTCGAAATGTACTGTACGATGTCCTAAGTTGAGCACGAAGTCGTGTACGCGCGGTCGTCGAAGTCGAATGATGCTCGATATATGGCGGAGTAAGTGGGCTTAATCGAGAGGCGTGAACATAGAGCCAAGGAGTGGACCTATTCGAAAGCAAAAAGACGCATGGCTGAGACCGGAACGGTGAAGGGAGAATCAAAAGACGAAGCTCAACTGGAAGAGAACTAGAAGTAGGAGGTCGATATATGACAAGAAGTACGTCACCTCGGTCGACTGCTCCAAGTCTAGAGCGATCTGGAACGAGAGAGAACCGACGCGTCGTAAAGGAGATCAAGGCTAGGGTATCCCGGACGGTTCAGAGCATGCGATAAGGGGCGCCGACGCGATCTGTGCGAACGCAGCCGACTCGTCCACCTTACACTAACTTCGACTTTGCCGCGACAGTGCCATCCGTGGCGTTGTTTGTCGAGGGTTCTTGCTCAAGGACATGATTGCGTGGTCCCAAAACTGAAATCGCGAGTAGTGAGATAGGAACCTGCCGTGACGCCACACAGCTCCTTTTTACACAGGTGGGAGCTATGTTACGTACGATACGAGGTGCAAATTGCTTGTATTGAGAGAGATCCTTCACGGCGATAAAACATCCAGCCATTGGTTGTTCTCGAAATCGTCTCGCAAATCTGGGAGCGAAAATCGAATCTCGTAGATGTAGAGGTCATACACGCACCGTGGAAAGTACAGGCAAGGACGAGGGTAAAGACCTACTCGAGAGACGAAAGTCGCCAATCCAACTCACTGCACAAAATCCTCGCGTTGAGCACTCTGTAGGCATATTTATCTGATGAAAGTTCAATTCAAACGGCATAATCCATGAAGGCAAGATGGGTGCCTTCAACCCTGGTGTGAGACAAATGAGTTGGATGAGTTACGGCGTGTCGAATACGATTTGATTGAAGCTTATAGACAAGCGATTTGAGTTGAGGGGCATCGATGCGGTTCAAGGGGTCCTCCAAGTATTCACTGACCCCATTGAACGAAAAAGAAGTGAGAGTGAGCAGGGCAGAGCGTGTCAATGGAGGCGGACGTCGGTCACCGGGTGAGGAAGAGATCGATTCGATCCATGGTGCAATACTTCGAGGCCAGCCAAGATGGGTTCAACAACAACAACAACGCAGCAGTTTACTATCTCGTGCTCCTAACAGGCAACAAAACCTTCATTCCGGACACACAAGCGACTATCGTCTCGGATGAAATGTACCCAGATTGAAGGAATTTCCCCAAAGTTGAATATCGACGGGTGGCAGACAGAAGTAATTTCCCGAAATCCTGGGAATCGGACACAGCAATTGCGTACCATTCCCGGGATTTCGGAAACTTACTTCTGTCCGGGCCACTCACTGGCAGGATACAATCCAACCAGAGTTGTCGCAGACATTGGGGCAGATCCACCCAACAACGAATTGGGAATGGCTCGCGACGGGCTCTGAGCCATCAAATTAGTCAGCTCTGGGAACGGTTCCTGCGTGACTACTAAAATTTTCGAATTGAAAGTCTGGAGCATAGAGATAGATTTGATGCACACGGTCACCGCGCTCTGGTGCGGAGCAGCGGTGTCATCCACCTTGCATGGTGTAGGGACCGTAAGCAGAATTCAGACGATGAGGCGATCCAAAAATGATGCACAGCCATTGCATGTACTAGCGATTGCTATGCCTATATCTCATATTACGAGATAGAGGCATGGCAATCGGTAGATCCTGACTTCGCGTATACAAAAGTCAAAATATTTATAGCAGGACATTACCAGGGAGCGTGTTGTCGATTGGCATCACTTGGCCTACATCGCATCGAGTCAGTCAGCGGTAGTTGCAAGTCGTTGCACAACGAAGACATACATCGATTCGGACCTCGGTCAATTGATTCCTTGCTAGTCCGGCGATGTGCATGCGTTGCTTCCATAGATGAGCTTTACAAATGGGAATCCATTAAGATCAATAACCCGTCCCCACCTTGATGAGGAGCACACCTTTGATGATTCAACGTTGGGGGTATGGGGAAGAACAGGTGTCACCTTGGGCCTTGTGATCTTGCTTGCGATTGCGCGTTCATACTGGGCCGTGTGACACTGGGATAATGCACATAGCATATTCGAGCATATTCAAGTACACAAGTTACCACGGGACGTACCAGTGCCTGTGCTAGCCCATTCTCTGCCCATAATTTTTCTCTGCCACGTATTCCATATAGCCCATCTGTGTGCAACCAAATGATTTTTTTTTCGTGCTGTAGATCGCTCTTAGCGCCCTCAAGGCGTTTAAAAGAGGCTTGATCAAATACTGTATGGAGCATCGCAAAAGACTCTCCTTGAAAATCGACAAATACGTGTCCTCCAAGTGGATCTTTCCAAAAAGAAAAGAAAACGCACTTTGAAGAACTGAAGCTCGTATCGTTACGGCGTGATCGATAACATCTTGTCTTGAGAATTCCATCCAAAAGGTCCACAGAGATAAATGAAAGAGATGGCTTCCTTCAAGGAATACGTCGCTGGCATAGCGATCCAAGGCAGAGGTTAAAAATACATGAGGGTTTGTCAGCGAATTAGCTAAACACCGCTTAGCGGAATCGCTCAAATGCCGGAACGTTCGATAACATTCACGATTCCTGAGTGTCTCATCACAGGACATCAACCGAGAATCGCTATAACTTGACCGGTCTTGGTCTTCGATGCTTTTGCATCCCGCCGTACGTGACATTTGGCGCAACGCTTATTTGAATTTTGTGTCTCTTGTTTAGGTTGCCAACCCTTGCATCGGAAGTACTGCGGCGCAACAGCACATTTCTTGTACGAATACCAGTTCCTTCAGCACGGGTAATCCAGCTTACATGTACCGTGTTTCTCAGCGAAAACGTCTCGCGTCGAGTAGAACTCAATTATGTGTGCTTGTGTTTCCAAAAACCATCGACACAGCCTGCTGCTATATTGCTGTATTAGTGCGATGACACTACCCGATCTCGTGCTCTGCCAATAGCTGAGCGGGAAATGCGTAGAAAGATGAGAACCAGTGATGATTGGAGGAAAGTACGCAAGATGCGGACCATATTTGGGATCCCATTCGAGATCGGATAGACGTGGCCGCAGTTTGGACACGTCATGGAACCATTGTCTATGTGAATCTAAGAAGACGTCGTCAGATTAGAGAGATGGTACTGAATGCGTGTCGACTGACTTCGAGAAGCACGTGGTGCAACTGTCTCAATAGGTCGTCATCGAGCATCTCTGGACGCTCGACGGGAAGCGACGTATCTCCCACCTTATATATGACAATTCATTTCGCCGGTTCCATATGAACAAAGATGTGTTACTTACTTCGCGGGAGGCCTGGATTAGGGCATCCCATTCGATTCTGGGAAGGAAGCCACGGAGAAAGTCAGGGTTAAATTCAGCTTCGCGAAGAGCAAGTTCGATGTTGGTGAGTTTTAGTGGGAAATTATTGGTAGTGCAACCCTTGACGTGACATGCAAGGAGGTTATGCGTGATCAGACGGACCATCGCACTGAGAGGGAGGAGACAGCTAGGGGGAAAATCCGGTCCGTGATCCGGCCGCGCGGGCGTGCGACTTATCATTCATCATTTTTTGGCGCAGCCGGGTTGCTAGTGGCACTGCTCCTCAAGGCCTCAATGGTCATTGTTAATACCAAAAGGCTAAGTTATGTACGAAGTACGTGCTCTGGTACGTTGTGAACGTAGAATAGCCGAGGGTAACATAGTAAACGTAATCCCAACAGTCGGTGAAGCGCCGCCGAGATTGTGAAAGCCACTGGCATCGCTGGTAGCAGCAGTAGTGGCGAAGGGAAGATCATGCCTTGGAACGTGCTGGTCATTTCCAACTTAATTCTATCGGGTCACCGATGTCGAGTAAACCAGGTTAGTCGTTGTGCACGCGAAGAATCCGTGGTCATGGTGAACCCCTTTGGGATATGCATCAGCAAGATGACACGTGCTAGAATAACTAGCGTTCTTGGAACGCTGTCGCTAGTGGCTCTAGTAAGCCTAGATTTGAACTTTTTTCTTCTAGATAAATCTAGTCAGGCCAGTATTCGAATCTGTTTCTAGGTAAATGTTAGAAGTATATAATTTATCTAGTACATCTCTAGTGATTCTAGGCTCTTACTGTCGGTCGCTGGTTCGTGGCTCACCCTCATTACCCTCCTGGACAACTTTACGTCTACCGCCCGCTGCAGGACTGGCACCTGGCACCTCATCCTGGGCACCACGCTGGACGCCCCAGTCGAACACATAGTCATACTAGTAACCCTCACGGGTGAGAAAGGTCACGGAAAAGCTTGTGCAAATAGGAGTAGTCCAGCTTGCCATCGAACTGCAGGGCATGGGTATAGTTCAGGGAGATATTGGGGGAACCGCGGCAAAGAAAGTCAGCAGCGGTTGTCATCTTCTTATCCATGATATGGTCGTATTTCTGCTTCTTTGCGTTCACCTTGGCCCTTGCCACGGAAGGGTGCCACAAAGGAAGTGCATGACGACATAGCGACACCAAAGCACTGGCAGGCGTTTTGCATACTTTGGATTCATACTCGAGTTGAGGGTGCTTGGCTTTCACGGACCTTGCGACTTCCTCACCTGATATGATGTTAAAGCCAAGATAGATGTCACCTGCGAGGTAAGTCATTGAGCCGGGCCGAGCGCGAGCGTGTCAAGTGTGAGGACGTGACCAGACGCGAGATCAAGTAGTCGCGTACACATGTACCATCACTTTAAAAAAAAAAGAAAATACAAGTCAATTTGATATATATGGCGGAAGTGAAAAAGAGGGGCACCAAAAAATGAAGAACGCACTGGGGTAATCGTTCCCGAAGACCTGCAGCGTGGACTCATTTACACGCCCTATGGCCATGTGAGCGAAGCAGGTTACCTAGTCTTCCACGCGGGTCCTCGCCGATCAGACTGGATGGGTGCGCACCCGCCGGGTTGAAGTACCTCAGGGAGATAGCGTGCCACCGAGGTTCCGCTGTGACAGCTCAGCCAGCCGCCTCGACATGACATAAAAGGGAGTGCATACCTTGTGTGAGATCCAGGATGATCGACTCGCACTGAGTCGCACGTTGTTTTACTCTGCCCGTATGGACTATTCGCCTTGAGTCACGTTGTTTCTGGGATTGGCACAACGGGAGGCGTGCCATACACGGTCGCGGAGGACGAGTAGACGAGTCAGGTGCACTCAAATTCGGACATAATTTGAAGGAGGTATATCGTCGCAGTGACATCGTGATGGTAGTACGTCACTGGGATCTCAGAGTGTGCACGTCTGCCGGGTTCGTCAAGTCGCACCGGTTGGCATCAACAACGGTCGACTCTTTCTCTGTCTCTGATGCATCTGGCGGCAGAGCACTTCGCGCTAACTCTTCTAGTCGTGAGAATGCTCTGGGGTATGAGTTGTGGAAGTTGTCGGTGCTGACGACCTTGTATTGCCGTGTTTCTTGAAGTGCATGCACGATGTGAGAGCCTGCCACGTTTAGTCAGTCGGCTCACGGGTGAAAAAAAAGAATGCTCACCGATGTAACCAGCACCGCCGGTGACGAGGACACATTTGCCTCCGACATGGAGGTCCAGTCTCAGTCGTTCGCGAATGTACTCAATGCGAGAGATCTAGTATACACATAAGCAGATAAAAATGATGAACTTGACGCCTACGCACCAGCTCATCAGCCAGAAGGAGTCTGAAGGACTCTCTTAAGGAAAAGTTGCAGAAGTTGATCAGATCCTCGAGCGGCACTTGTCTTCACGATTCGAGCATGCCACGGAGGACACAGTGATGGGGTTGTAGCGCACGGAGTGGGGCCAGAGGAGGGTTAGGTGAGTGGGTACCAGACCCACAGATTGGCGGTGTTGACAAGGTCATTGGCGTGCGGTCCTCGGACAACACAGCCAACATTTTCACCAAGTCTCTCTCTCGGCAAGACGAGCGACGACGCATTGATGTATATTGATGCATTGATACCCGAACCCATACCCTTCTCAATCTTTCCCTAATTTAACTTAGCACATGTCATGCACCGCATGGTATCCCTCATTTTCCTTCTCACTTCCGGGCCCTCCCGGATCCTCTCTCCGGACTCTCCCTTGACTATTTAGACCCGCTACAATGGACTCTTCCGAGTTCAAGTTCCCAGTTTTGCTCCCCGTTTCCCTTGCTTGTGCATCCTCGTTTTTGCCTCTATTCCTCTGCACTTCAACAGTAACTTACTTTGACTTTGACCATCACAGGAAACCAGAGCGCGAGCAAGATTATCAACATCTCCCCTATCAACACCATGTCATCCTAACTGCCTCATCGGCACCGTCACCAATGAGCTCGACACACGGGGCTACCACGCCTTTCCTTTTTCCAGCCTTGCTCCGATGTCAGCTCGTCTTGTGTTTGCCACCTTATCTTCCGGTGTCAGACGCAGAATACACATGGTGCGAAGTGGCCCGTTTTCCAGTGCCCCCTGAGTTTGCGCTGATCTGTCTCCTTTGGAGTCTTGCCCGTGTTTTACGACTCTCTAGGGGCAATACCATTCACTTGTCAAGGCGGCGGAGAAAGCATTCGGGACGCCTGCTGTCTCACCAAACCCGAACCCAGTCGGCCACGAAGGCATGCAGTCCAACTTTGGCAACTGTGACCATGTACGCGGCTCTGCATCGCTTTGTCTTCATGTCTCTCAGACATCTTCCAGCGCACAGCCAAGCAGAAACAATCACGACGCGCTAGTACAGCACTACCTCGCCGCGCTGGGCACATATCATGGACTGTACATCCCTAATTGGATATACTGGTGTGTCTTGTGTGCGTATACTCCGGTATTTATGACCGCTGACATACACCTGTGGTGGACTCGGAAACAGATATTTCGCAGGGCAACTTGTCAACCCAATCTCGATCACAGCTGGTCTCGTGCCCCTTCCCCATTGTACTGACTCTTCACGCGCTTCACGCATGGGCCTTGCTTGTACACACGCTGCAACACGCACGCAGACCCACACCCAACCTGCGTTCTCATGGGCAACAAGAGCAATTTCTCAAGCAACGACAAGTCCTAATCGCCGGCCTAATCAAGGAGAGGGGAGTTGGAGGATGACGGCCACAGGAGGAAGTATTGCTTTTTGTCGAACCCATCATGTCCGTTGTCTATGTAGGATAATGAAATACAACTGATTTGATTTTTCTATTCTGATGTGTGATAATTGGTTCAAATCGGAATCTGTGAACCTGAGCATAATCTAGAACGGAATATCTATCTAGACTTCTAGTACACAGTTCTAAGTCTAGGTCGACAAAATAGTGCATGGCAAGTCAATTAGACTAGGCATGCAGACTAGACTAGATGCAAAACTAGACTGCTTGCGCTAGTTTTTCGGAAACTAGAGCATGGCAAGTCACTTAGACTAGGTGACAAACTAGGCTACTATTGTACTAGCCGTGACTAGTCTAGTACCGCTAGTACCGATTTATTTTGCTGATGAACCACCATGGCATATTTCATAACATTTATTGGAGGACAACAGGACGGATGCACGGAGGAGGATTTATACTCGAATTTGTAAAGTGCTACATAGGGTTCTGTACCCAAGGCGCACTTAAATGGATTCGAAAAAAAAAAAAAGGGAATCGTCCGAAGGTGACAAATCTTGAACCTTCGCTGGCATCTTATGACAGCGAAGCCCGTCTTCGCAGCGCGTGCAGTACCACCCACTGAACGGGAGTCTAGCTGAATGGGAATGCCAAAACCGGAGATGCTGAGGCTCATTCCGAGGTTGCCAACGTTGTGCAAGATGTCCGAGAGGGAGACGATTGTGCCAGTGATCGGG
>WTXE01000193.1:0-53631 GCA_022496225.1 Russula aff. rugulosa BPL654 | reverse complement strand
CCCCCTTGAAAACATACTGTATATTGTGGGGTATCTCCACGCGGTACTTGAATGAACGGACTGAAACAAAACAGTTTCCTGGTACTTGGATAGGACCTACTGTTTGCATTCCACGGTCATTTCTGAGTGTTGATGCACGAATCGAGACTGGATCGAAAACCAACAGACAGCAAACTAAAATCGTAAATAGTAAGCGTACGTGAGAGAACATCCCGTGCCAAAGGAGAGGAAAACAACATATTACGATTCGCGACACGCCAAACTCACGCCCGACTTCCTTCAGACCTCGCACAGTTCCCTGGCACGAACGGCACGGTGACCTGCGCCCGCTACTACTACAGGGATCGTGAATCCGACCTGTTGCATCAGTATCCATTTCCTTTTTCTCTTTCACAGGTGCGCCAGAGAATACGGCCGGCGGTCCGCGATCCACGCAGTCGGCACCGTACGCGGCACGGATGCGATCTCACAGAGTAGTGAGTAGAAATGGAACACATGGGCGCGCGATGAACGCTAGCGGAGTCCGCTATGAGATTGGCAGGAGGAGATGTGTCGACAACTTAAGGAAGGAGGGTGACGGTGCGAACATCAGTGAGAATTCCACGGGGGACAAAAGAGATTGTGTGCGTACCAGGCTGCCCTTTGCGTACCTGGACGGATTCTAAGATAGCTCAGAGCTACCCTGGCCACAGTCGAAGCTCCAGTAGTTTATGCAGTACCTATAGTAGCTCCTCTTCCCTTACTCTACGCGACTAATCAGGTACAGGTCACAACCCATAATCATATTATGCAGCGCGTACCTTGGGAATGGGAGGTTTCCGCGATCTTTTCATCCGCGACGCTAGCTAACAAGGTAGAACGGCATCGGCCGAGGAGTGCCGACAGGCTCAACGTAGCGACTCTTCTCCAGGAAGATCATGATCTAAAGAAGCATTTAAGTCTACTAGGGAATATTATAGAAGAGCGCAAATCCTGCCTTTCCAGGTATCGAGCATATGAGGATAATAGATCAAGACGCGAGTAAGAGAAACGTTATCTTGAGACGCCCTATCAGCCTTGTCACCTCATCCGGCTCGCACTGGTGCGATCCGGACCGTTGAGAAGATATATCGTACGCCGCCGCAACTTCTCGGAAGAATTTGTGCCCCGTATCGCGCCCGCCCTGCAAGAGCTTGTTGGGGAAGAACGACAGAAGTTTTGCCCACCCTGGAGAATATTTCATTGGAGGGGTTTTAGCCGTCGAAGCCAGGGAACGGAAACATTTGAGATACTACTGCACTTACGTTTGGCTTTGTTAGACTACTCGGCGTAGCAGACTAGCCGTGTAGTTGCGTATTCGTCGTCCGATTCGTTTAATGGGAGTTGCGACTCCTGCTGCAAGACCTTGGCTAATTGCGTAATGAGATAATCAGGGACGTGGCCAGGTGTAGCGGCACCGCGTGTGGTGAGAACGTAATCTGCATCTTGGAACGCCTCGAGTGCCACAAACCAACTTGAGTGCGCGACAGCGACGACTGCCCGTAGGTACACCTAATGGCGCGGGCTAAGTTCTGGCAGCTGTAGTTTGACGTCACTTCCTGTCTTGAGTCTCCCAAGTGAGACGGGAGCACAACATAGACGAAGCCTTTTGCAGCTCATCGAGCACGGTGACGACGCATGGTAGGAGTGTGGCCTGGGAACACGTCACGTGAGGTGGGTAGGCGAGGAACCCTGCGGCGCGAGCGAGCGTCTGCATCGCGCCTAGGTCGTCACGGAAAATAGAGTCGGAGATGTTCGTGGTAAGGAGGAAGGACGGTGAGGACGTTGGAAAATGAAACGGGGTATTGCACGCCAAGGAGATGTATGTGTGCCTCCTGGATGAGCAGCGCATCTGCCCTTGTCGAGCTGATTGATGCTAATAGAATGATGGGGAAATTTTGGTCGCTTGTCGGCAGAACGTTGATTGGGAGACGCACCATTGGACTTTAATTGCTGCAGTTTTCACGCTCTGGCCCACCCGAGTGCCAATCATCCCCGTCCCGCTGGCAGCCTTTGCTAACATCTCCACGACGTTGTCTGAGCTGTGGTTATGAAGGTGCGATTGAGAGTCGCTTGCAGGTACACCCACACCATGCATCTGAGCGGAGACGCGGAGTAGGGTGGGACGTGAGGTGACCAGGAGCTTGAAGGGGATATGAGGGAGGTGAAGACGCGTGCGCTAGAGGTGCTGCTGGTGCAACCGTCGGTTGCCAAGGTATCGTAATGTTGCCAGATACTGTGCGTGAACTTGGAATCGCTACAAGCCTGCACATATATATGCATATACAGGATCGTGGTCAATAGTAAGTCGATGTGCCAGAAATGAGGTATAGAGGGGAGTCTTACCTACGCCGGGGCCACGCATGATCTCCATCGCAAGCACCCACATCCACCCAGGTCCAGGCTCATCGGCATCAGCCTTCCCATTGATGAGTTTGATGAGTGCTGCAGGGGTGAGATCGGCCTCCGTCTCGAGCTGGGAGGAGAATTGCTAGAGTAGGAGGGAGACAACATGCGTGTCGCGAAAAGAGGGAGGTAGGCGGAGCGCTCAGAGAGGGTTAGATGAACAGGGGAAGAGGCGGTGTTGTAATAATAATAAGAGCTCGGAATGCTGTGAAGATGAGAGTGGCTTGAGGACAATTGTTGGCCTACAGGTCTCGGACGGGTAAAAGTGAGAGACACACCTTGCGGAAGAGTTGGTTGGTGAGTACGCTCTCGATCAGCTCGAGAGAAAAGGTCTTGTGGAGGTACTAGAGTTGTAGGAATTGCGAATGCTCTCCGTTACCCAACAGACAGAGGTGTCGAAAACGCGTCGTGGGCAGCGAGACCGAGCACTCGTGTCGTCACTGTGTCGTCCCGTTCGGAAGAGTTATGGATTCAAGCTCATTGACGAGAAACATGCGGGGATCTTCCTCTACGACCTAGTCGACGAAGATGACCAACTACCGCAGTGTTGCCACCACCATAACGGCACCATATCCGTCCTCAATCATGCAGCCTGAAACGCAGAAGGGGTCGCAGCGAGGGCCGGTCCATCCGTCAAGGAAGAAGGGAACATAACGAATGCACGTACATTTTGAGTAGTCTGTCGAGAATAGTGGGGAAGTTGGTGATGAAGATGAAGGAGAGGAGAGTCTGGAGGATCTTGAGCTGTATGTCGCACCTTGCGAAATGCAGTCGTTCGTTGTTTGGATGATGGCCGGGTTCGCAGAGAGAGAGAGATGGCGCGCACTGGCAAAGTACTGGTAACGGCTGACTAGCGCTGACTGCTTCTCCTGCCAATGCCGCATGCCCCATTCTCGCCTATCCTTTTCTCACTCAGCCGCCCTCACCTTTAATTAATGTCCTTCATTTCCTCCAGTCAAAGTTGCAAATGTAATAACTGGATGCTTTCGGTTGATCAAGCGTCGCGACTGAATCGCAAGTCGATGATTGCCCCTCGAACAGCAACAGTCAAAGCCACGCGGCAGCAATCCTGAACCAACCTCCACCGTCGGAGAAGAAACTATTCAGCCTTAGGAAACATTGAGCGGCCTACGTCGCTACATGGCAACAGTAGGCCACACTACGCACCTTCCTAGCATTTATTCTCACTCTCTTAATTTTTCTCTATGTCCTGCCCAGAGAAAACGTGCCCACCCACTCCTTTTCTCGTCGACACCACCGCCGCCTCGCCCTTCTCGTTAAACACTCGGACTCCACTTGTAAGCGTATCGATTTTTGATTCTCAGTACGTCTTTATTCATAACTCTTCGCTCGTTCTCATCATCCTTTCTCATTGTCTCGTCCCTTCCTTGCGCTGACCTTGCCGTCGCGAACGCCTCTTCGGCCTCTCTCGCCTCGTCCCCTTTTTTCCTCCCAACTCGGTATCGGTGCCGTTGAACTACTGTCCCCAACGCCCTCACCGTCTTCTCTCCTTGTTCCGTCACGTCTCCGGCACCCAATCTTGTCCCTCTTGTTCCTTGCCCTGGGACTATAGCGAACACAAACGAGCCGGTCTCTCTCGGAGGGTGTCGGCTGTGAGCGGTTCGGTAAGAGCTCTCCGTTGTGCGAGGAGGGAACAGGAAGGGTGTAACGCTCGGATGATGGGTGCACAGCCGGTCAACGTTCGATGTTTGTCCATCATGAGCATATTCATATTTTCTTCTGACGGCTCTCTCTTCCTCACGGCACCCACTTAGCTACATTCCCAATGCTTGTTAGCAGCACCTGTGGCACTTTTCTGTCCAGCGAGCAGTACTCTTAGCTACTCTATGCATTCGATGAACAAAGACGCGTGATGTGCCTTGTCCCACGACACGGGCAGTTAACCGGTCATTACCTCAGAATGCGAGATAGCAAAGCAGCATTGAGCTCATGACGAACGAACGCCATAGATCCAATCGCGTCTATCGTCTGCGGACGACCTGGTGCGCCCGCGAACGTGGCTATGACGTCACGTGACGCGTACATCGTCAAAATTCGGCCCAACGGGTTTCTCCAAACCCGACATCTTTTCTCAGCGCCGCCCTCAGTCGAGCACTCCCTCACACCTGGCAAGTACTTCCCTGGGAGAAATGTCTCGCTCAAATTGGTCTTGCACGAAACAGGCAGTCTCCACTATAGCTTTATCCATTCCCCTCCTGGTCTCAGGACATGGCCTGACCACGGCTAGGGATGACACGCTTCAAGATGCCACACGTACTACAGTCCACGCACTCTTCGTCTTACATTTCACTGGTCAGCATCACTTTGGGTGCGTTGTCCACCTCTGCCTCTGCCCCGGCATCGTTGTACACCCAATGCTCTTGTCGTCAACCAATGTGCAAATCCCTCCAGCGACTCCTGTACCTTCTTCCTCTGTCATGTCGATCGGCTGGTTCACATTCTGCCCCGGCATTCTCAAACGTAGGTAGAGCTTGGGCATCTTAAATATAGTATCGTATACATCCTAGTCGCTATCAAAAACCAATATATAGGCTGATTGTTGCTGAAGTGGTCGGTGGAAGCACAACCACACCAACTTCCAAAATACTAATTGTTTGGCCCGAGAGACCAGTTGGGGTATTTTCTTGATGTAAGGTGGATAGTGTGTGGTAGGTAGATGACGCCAACAGTAAATAGGATGGGAAATTGAGAGCACTGATCAATCATGACGCGTCTGACGACTGTAATAATAGACCAAACTAATCACCAAGTTAGTACTCCCCGGCCCAGCGAGAAACGGATACAGGGTGACTGGCGAGCTGTCGCGCGGCAACGAATTGCTCAATGCCTTCCGGGACGAGTCCGGATGGCTGCAGATCTTTCAAGACGATATTCTGCAAGACGGGCAAGAGCTCCATCACACCTTCTCCAACAAGGCCCTGCAGGACGAGCGCAATATGTGGCGCAATTTCTGGGGACAGGTAGAGATCCTTCACGGCGGTAAATGGTTGTAAAAGTTCCCGCCATAGGCTAGAGTCGCCATCTTGCCCAAGTGGCCTAGAAAAATACATTCCGACGACGATAAGTCGTTCCACCGAGGGAATGAGAGCTTGAGGGACTGATGAGGTACAGAGCTGCACCAAAGTTGACAACTGGAAACCTGGCTGTCCGAGCCAGTCTTCCAACAGGAGGGACGCATTGGTAGTTGTCTTTGAAAGTGAATAGAGCTCCACAGAAGCGTGCCGATCTCTACTAAGGCAAATACTTGCTTCATTGCAAGTCTTGAACTTGGGTAAGCGGCCGATGAACTGTGCGAGTTGTGTGGTGTCAAATATTGGTCGATGGAGGGATTCAATTTTCACTCTGTCGAGTAGAGGAGCATCGATCCTGTCTACAATGACCTCCAGGTATTCGCTGACTCCTCTGAAGGTAAAATCGACGAGAGAGGGGAGGAGAGCGCGTGTGGATGAAGATGGACGTCGTCTTTCCCATTCGAGGAGAGGACGAGGCGATTCGAAGCAAAGCATGAGGAATTCGAGCCTTGTCAATGTGGAGAGGCATGTGACCATCGCGTCGGCTGGAATGTATCCGGAATCGGGAGTTTCGCGAAGTTCAAGATGGACGAGGTCAGTTGCGGACAAAAGTAGTTTCGGTAATCCCGGAAACGGAAAGTATCCCAGGTTAAGTCTTCGTAGTCGCGGTGCGGATCAACCCAGGAACGAATCGGGAATGAGCGATGCCATTCTATCATCCATGTACCGAATATTGAGATCTGTCAGTATCGGAAATGGCCTCTGCATCAGTGGAAGGGCTTTTTCCCATAGCGAACTTGACATATTCCAGATTACGATTTCACATACGCGATCGTGGTGTTCGAGTGTCGCAAGGATGTTATCCACGCCCAATCTCCGATGGTAATCGATCAGACAATATTAATAGGGAAGGGCGGCCAGAGATCCAATTTGTCCCTCACTGGTATTCTCTCCGAGCAGAAAATCCGCAGATCCAAGCGACGTGGTGACCCGAGTGCGGTGCAGCCCGTGTTCGCGCGGAATAGGAATTCACCAATGTGTTTCCTGCCAACTCTGCTTGGTGCATCTGTCAGTCACCCGTCCCCTAGGTAGGGGTCTGTACAGTATGCCCAGAGGCAGGCAAAGAGGCGGGCTGCAGCGGTTTCGAGCCTGCGAAAGCTCTCATCCGGTGGCTACCGCTACCACGACCGCCATCCTTCCAAGATCCGTTTAGGTGCCTGCCTCTCTACACTGGGGGAGTCGGCCCTGATGCAGGCGTGACCCCGGATGGGAGAGGTGGTGTAGGTGGAAAAAACACAATTGGGGGTGGGATCGGTGGGATGTTGCTTCCAGCTACAGTAGACACCCAAATGTGAGTTGTCCGAGCCTTGTACTAGTCCTTTCGAGTGCCCGGCCGGGATTGTGAAGCACCATGCGGTGACCGTGGGAGGATAATGCTCCAAATGGCGCGGCGATCCGACGAGCGGTACTGTACTGTAGTTATAGCGTTCTTCGGGGGAGGGAACTTCCTTCCCGAATAGGGTACCTTGTGTCATGTGAGCAGATCGGTCTCGACTCTGCACTCGGCACTCTCCGTTCAATGCTATGTGCTCCCACGCGCCCAGGAACGACGTCTGGGAATGAATGTAGATAACTTATCAATCTGGGTAAGGCACGAGGACTGTGTGTGCATATTGTGCGTTTACCCACTTGCCCACGCTCGACCCGTCACTCTATCCCCATATCATCTCCCTCAGTACGCACAAAACTCACTCGCATACTTAGCAAATGGCCACTCAACGAGATCATGATGTGGAGTATAACAAAATGCTCCCGAATGCGTGCGTACTACTGATCACCTGTGACTAATGGCCGTTCTAATAGTGTGACCCATTACTCCAGCCCAGGTCCCTCGGCATCCCAAAGTGTAGGACGAGGGTGCGTGAACTTCTTTGGGAGAGTTTAGTTGCTCAGAACCACACTCAAACAGTGCTCAAATCTCCGAATCGCATGGAAGACTACCCAAGCAACGCGTTGAGGTGACAGGTTTGTGTTTATAAATTTCAATGCCTCCATAGCGTTGAATCTTTTCCTCAGTCCTTCGGGCTGTAAACCTCCCAAGTATCAAGAGAAATCTTTTCCTTGAAAGGAGGCTCTTTGTTACTGTATCCAATGCTGAGACAACGGCGAAGACCACAGACGCTCCAGTTGAGGGACAGACTGCGAATTGGAACCAGAACCTGGACCCATTGTACGCCTCCCCACTTTCCCTTCAATTTTATGCCTAAAAGTTCCATTCAGTCTTGTACAACCGTCTTCACATCTCACATTCCGTCTTTATGCGAAGCGGTTTGCACATCCCAACACCCTTATTGGGACCCATGAGATGCCGATACCCCAAGCCTCTCGAAGTGGTTCGTTTTTTGTTGAGAATTCCCTTTTTCAGATCGATCGAACATCCCGCGTGTAGATATTCCATGTGTCCTCGGGAATGATGTTGGGGAAGCCGCGGGGTCGACGCCGCCGGTCACACTTTACGTTACAGTTACTAAGAATCCTCGTCTTACTCTCCGAGTCGATCAGGCCGGTAAAGCCATTAAGCGGATTGTCCAATCGAATACGTGGGAAGGGGCCGTCAAGAGGATCGAGTGGGTGATGGATACGTTGGGCCCAGTTGCGGAAGTGCGCGCAATGTCGTTTTGATGTCCTTGGCTGAGCTAACTTCCACACCTAGCATTTCCCACTCGCAAAGATGGCGCACAGTTTACTTTTGGCAATTCCCAAGGCACGTCCATATCTGTCATTTTCCGAACGAGATGCTCATCCTATGTTCGTCTAAATGGTAGATCCTCCTGGACCAGTATCAACGGGACGATAACGTCCAAACCCTGTTCCGAGCCATCCAAGACGCGTTTGATTTTGCACATCACAAGGACACTTTGAAATCCATCAAGCCGCATTCCAAACAGGGACTAATCCTTAAGGTCATGCTGCAGGAAGTTGGCACTTGCTGCGACTTTATCCAGTCGTATGCAAACGACCCGCAATTCTGTACGTCGTCTTGATCTGCTTGGCTGCTTCGTTGGCTTTCCTAAACACGCTATTTTCAGGGAAGCGTGCATTGAAGAATATAGGCCGCGGACCGGACAAGAAAATCAAGGCGTTATCCGATGGCCTTGTCAAACGCCGAAAGGCCTTCTTGGACCAGGCTATCATCACTACGGAGATTACTGCGTTCCAAATTCTGGACGACATCGCAAAGATATCTACTCAAATTTCTAACATCGGTAGGTAGTCTTTGATGGACTGTGGGTTACTGATCCAATAGTTGTTATAGAACTCAATGCAATGATCAGAGATATTCCATACGGATCCAACTCGCGATATAGTCCCAACAAGGGCTGCCTCATGGGAACACGCGTGACATTCCTGGATTTCATCATCAAGTGGGTGAACGACGACAAACCCGACTCGGAACGTGGCCTGGTTCTTCTCGGACAAGCAGGCACGGGAAAGTCAGCGATCGCGCATGAGATCGCACGATTGTTCGACAACATGCACCGCCTTACGTCTTCGGTTTTCTTTTCACGGACGGAACAATCCGAAGAGAAGGCCTCCTATCACATCTTTACGAGACTTGCTCGCGATCTCGCTGACCGCTATCCTTCGTTCAAAATCGCGCTCGGAGAGGTCGTAAAGGACAACACCGCTCTTCGAGTTCGCACTCATGACTATGATACCCTCTTCAAATCCCTCATCCTGGAACCACTTAGGGACCTGAAAATCGTTGGCCCAATCCTTGTCGTGATCGATGCCCTCGATGAGAGTGAGGACACAACTAGGTTGCACGTGTTTCTCGCGGAAAACCTCAGGAGCCTCCCGTCGAACTTCCGCGTGGTCATCACCTCGAGACCAGAGCAAGATATCGTATCTGCGTTTGCCAGAGAGCCATCAATCACGGTCAAATATATGGATGATGCCGAGCTGGCTGCCGAGACGAACAAGGACATTGTCACGTTTCTTCAGGATAAACTCCCTTCAGAAACGTCCGGAGATTACGTCGAAGCGCTAGCAAAGAAGGCAGAAAGATTGTTTCAGTGGGCAGCGGTCGCCAGTCAACTTATCTTACACCCACCCGCGAGCTTTAAATATGGTAAAGAAAATATATCAACCATCTTCTGGAGCCCAGTACAAGCCCTGGTGGACAAGACCCGTTGGACCAGTTATACCAAGAAGTCCTAGAAGGTTACTTTCCAGAGAAAGAAGCACGGGATCTATTTCGTTCTGTTGTTGGACAACTGATCACTTCAATCGAACCCCTCACTATCCGCTCACTCATTCCTCTGCAACAACACGCTTTGACGACGAGGACAGTGATGCGGCTGATGCCGTTACTGGAATACTCAGTCGCCTTGGCTCATTGTTAAGTAACGTCAATTCATCCGACAAAAACCTTCCCATCATTCCTCTCCATACGTCATTCCGTGACTTCCTCACAAATGAAGTCAAGAGCGGCGATTTTTATGTCGTGTCCGTGAAGCTCACCATCAATTGGCCCATTCCTGTCTCAATTTACTACTCGATCCCCGCGATGGCCTCAAATTTAACATCTGCAAACTCGAAACATCGTATCTCGCCAACGATGATGTTGAGGACCTTCACACCCGCATTGATCGACACATTCCACCCGCTCTGTTATATGCATGTCGTTTCTGGGGCAGTCATTTGAAACACACTGCTTTCAAGACGGATCTGTTTGATAAAGTTGCAACACTCTTCAAGGAGAAATTTCTGTTTTGGCTGGAGGCCCTTAGCTTGACCAGAAATATTCGTCTAGCTCCATCAGCGATCGCAACTCTGAATACGTGGTTAGCGTCTGGTCAGAGTGTGAGTATAACCGTTGGTCCGATGAGAAATGCCAATAACTAATTACGATGCTTAAAATAGGATTCGCGGAGAGAGCTTGAGGAATTCAGGTCATTCGTCACGACGCCAGTATTTGTACGGCATTTCGGATGCCATGGCGAAAAGTGCCCCACATATCTATCTTTCCGCTCTACCATTTGCGCCGACCTGTTCCCTTGTATCCACGCAATATTGCCCCTCATTTTCTCGAATCCTACACGTGGAACGCGGACAATTGTCTGATTGGCCATCTGAAGAGATGGTGATTTCAAACTTTGGGCCGAGTCTCTCTGTTGCATTCTCGCCAGATGGCCAGCACATCGCCTCAGCCTCAGAGGATGGAACAATTCGTGTTTGGAATGCCACGACGGGAGATCAACGGCAAGGCCCTTTCACTGGACACACCAAGGAGTCAACTCTGTGGCATTCTCGCCAGATGGCCAGCACATCGTCTCAGGTTCTTCGATAAACAATTCGTTGTGGAATGCCATGACGGGAGAGACGCGGCAGGCCCTTTCACTGGACACACAGATATGTCGGTCTGTGGCATTCTCGCCAGATGGCCAGCACATCGTCTCGGGTTCTTCCGATAAACAATTCGTGTGTGGAATGCATGACGGGAGAGACGCGGCAGGCCCTTTCACTGGACACACAGATATGGTCTGTCTGTGGCATTCTCGCCAGATGGCCAGCACATCGTCTCGGGTTCTTCCGATAAAACAATCGTGTATGGAATGCCATGACGGGAGAGACAGCGGCAGGCCCTTTCACTGGACACACACATTGGTCCTGTCTGTGGCATTCTCGCAAGATGGCCAGCACATCGTCTCGGGTTCTTCCGATAAAACAATTCGTGTGTGGAATGCCACGACGGGAGAGACAGCGGCAGGCCCTTTCACTGGACACACACATTGGGTCTGTCTGTGGCATTCTCGCAAGATGGCCAGCACATCGTCTCAGGTTCACCGATGAAACAATTCGTGTATGGAATTCCATGACGGGAGAGACGGCGGCAGGCCCTTTCACTGGACACATGAATTCGGTCTCGTCTGTAGCATTCTCGCCAGATGGCCAGCACGTCGTCTCAGGTTCTATGACCAAACAATTCGGGTGTGGAATGCCATGACGAGAGAGACGGCGGTGGGCCTTTCACTCGACACACAGATTCGGTCGTGTCTGTAGCATTCTCGCCAGATGGCCAACACATCGTCTCAGGTTCTTTCGATCAAACAATTCGTGTGTGGAATGCCATGACGGGAGAGGCAGTGGCAGGCCCTTTCACTGGACACACAAATACGGTTTACTCTGTGGCATTCTCGCCAGATGGCCAGCACATCGTCTCTGGTTCACACGATGAACAATTCGTGTATGGAATGCCATGACGGGAGAGACGGCGGCAGCTCCTTTCACTGGACACACAGCTCGGTCTACTCCGTGGCATTCTCGCCAGGTGGCCAACACATCGTCTCAGGTTCATCGATGAACAATTCGTGTATGGAATGCCATGACGGGAGAGACGCGGCAGGCCCTTTCACTGGACACACAGATGCGGTCTTCTCCGTGGCATTCTCGCCAGGTGGTCAACACATCGTCTCAGGTTCTGCCGATAAAACAATTCGTGTATGGAATGCATGACGGGAGAGACGGCGGCAGGCCCTTTCACTGGACACACAGATTGGGTCTGTCTGTGGCATTCTCGCCGGATGGCCAACGCATCGTCTCAGGTTCAAAGATAAAACAGTTCGTGTGTGGAATGCCACGACGGGAGAGACGGCGGCAGCCCTTTCACTGGACACACAGCTTGGTCACTCTGTGGTATTCTCGCCAAATGGCCAACACGTTATCTCTGGTTCAGAGGATCGAATAATTCGTGTGTGGAATGCCATGACGGGAGAGACAGTGGCAGGCCCTTTCACTGGACACACAATCAGTCAACTCCGTGGCATTCTCGCCAGATGGCCAGTACATCGCTTCAGGGTCTGCTGATCAAACAATTCGTATGTCAAATGTTACAATAGGAAAACTGAAACGACAGATGATGTTGACTTTACTGAGCACTTTATAATCAATGACGAGGGATGGGCATGTGGTAGTAAAGGTGAATTATTAATGTGGATCCCATCGCTACAAAGGGCATATCTTCACGTCAAAGTACTATTTGGATTTCAGGCAATCGTGGAACCATTCTTAATATTCTATTTCGTTCATGGACGCAGTTGGGCTACTTGTATTGATACCTAGATATTCGCGTTACAATAATCTATATTATCCTGAAGCGTCTTATGGAATTATATGGCAGTAAATCCGCACTGCTTTAGCAATTCAATAAAATGACATTCAAGACTTGCACCAAAGCCTTTAAGCACAGTCATAGCCTCATGTCGTCTTTCCGTGAATGACTCGGATCGATTTCCTGGGGGGTAGAGGACTACTCGATGCCTTGGATAAAAGTAATTCGTAATGTGGAGCGTACTGGGAAGCATGCGAGAAGTTTTGAACATTCAAACCACGACAAAGCTCCTTAAAGATCAGATCCACTTCTCTCCTGAGATCCGGCGAAGCTGATGCTACCTGCGGTTGGTAGGTACGAGAATGCTGGACGTAAATTCCGTCACCCGCGATAAACCACTCGTCCTTCTGATTCCTTCCTGACGTGATCGGGTAGCCCAGCTTGGTATCGTGGGGAGGCAGGACTTATTCCCGGCGCTGTCTCTGCAAGCATTTCCACGTGCGGCCGCATCCGAGTCCGTGCTCCTGGCCAAGTCTTTTTTTCCTCCGGGTCGGCATCCGAGAGCAGCAGATTCAGAAATGTGTGCTCCAGACGGTGATTGTTGAATCATTGTTCTCACCGCCGCAAATGCTATATTGAGATGGTGGTCGCGGGACAGTCTTTTCTTTAGCGCCCGTTACTCAGGCAAATTGCCGGCCCGCGGGCACCTCTGAACAGCACATGCATTGTGACAGTCGCCCTAAGTTTGTTTGAGCACTCTCCATGGATGTTGTTGTTTCTTCGCTCACCTGCTCACCATTGATACTGTAGTCATTTGACAGAGAGTGCAAGGGAGAGCGTCCAACCCAGAGGAACCGACAGAACACATTACGTGCCAACTCAATGCCAAGCGGTAAATTAGCTCAGCACGAAACTGAAAAGCCTTCGAAGTTCAAATTTCAACGTTTCAACGCCGATGCTTTTAAGACCCAGGACCGTCACGGGATTTTCCGCATGCCAGAGCATGGTGTGGGTGCACCGGCACGGGACGAGCATGTGTGGATTTCATCGTCACTCGGTAGCCTGACTCGGTCTCTTGGAGGCAGTAGGTTGTCTGTGGCAATGGCGCCGCTTTTACCTATTGGCACCCAGTTCTTCTAATTGTCATAAACATGACTAATTATTTGGGTCCTGACTCAGACCGTGACCGTGTGTAACGTTGGATAATTTACGTCTTGAGAAAAGCAGAATTCTAGCAGTAAAGTCCGTCCTGATGTACCGTGACGTTGAATTGTGTGGTATTAATCCTCCCTAGCCCATTTGAAACATAATGGATATTGTGGGGTATCTCCACGCTGTATTTGAATGAACGGACTGAAACAAAGCAGCTCTCCTGGTACTTGGATAGGACCTACTGTTGCATTCCACGATCATTTCTGAGTGTTGATGCACGATCGAGACTGGATCGAAACACCAACAGACAGCAAACTAAAATCGTAAAATAGTAAGCGTACGTGAGAAGAACATCTCAAAAGGAGAGGAAAATAACCATATTACGATCATCGCGACACGCCAAACTCACGCCCGACTTCCTTCAGTCCTTCGCCAGTTCCCTGGCATCGAACGACACGGGGTGACCTGCGCCCCGTTACTACTACTGGGATCGTGAATCCGACCTGTTGCATCAGTATCCACCTCCTGCCAATCTCATAGCGGACTCCGCTAAGTTTTCATCGCGCGCCTATGTGTTCCATTTCTACTCACTACTCTGTGATATCGCATCCGTGCCGCGTAGGGTGCCAACTTCGTGGATCGCGGACCGCCTGGCCGTATTCTCTGGCGCACCAAGAGATGTGTCGACAACTTAAGGAAGGAGGGTGACGGTGCGAACATCAGTGAGAATTCCACGGGGGACAAAAGAGATTGTGTGCGTACCAGGCTGCCCTTTGCGTACCTGGACGGGATTTCTAAGAGAGCCGCTCACAGCTACCCTGGCCGCAGTCGAAGCTCCAGTAGTCTATGCAGTACCTATACTAGCTCCTCTTCCCTTACTCTACGCGACTAATCAGGTACAGGTCACAACCCATAATCATATTATGCAGCGCGTACCTTGGGAATGGGAGGTTTCCGCGGATCTTTTCATCCGCGACGTAGCCGGCAAAGGTAGAACGGCGTCGGCCGAGGAGTGCCGACAGGCCCAACGTAGCGACTCTTCTCCAGGAAGATTCATGATCTAAAAGAAGCATTTAAGTCTACTAGGGAATATTATAGAAGAGCGCGAATCCTGCCTTTCCAGGTATCGGAGGATAATAGATCAAGACGCGAGTAAGAGAAACGTTATCTTGAGACGCCCTATCAGCCTTGTCACCTCATGCGGCTCGCACTTGTGCGATCTGGACCGCCAAGAAGATATATCGTACGCCGCGGCAACTTCTCGGAAGAATTTGTGCCCCGTATCGCGCCCGCCCTGCAAGAGCTTGTTGGGGGAAGAACGACAGAAGTTTTGCCTGCCCTGGAGAATATTTTATTGGAGGGGTTTTAGCCGTCGAGGCCAGGGAACGGAACCATCATTGAGATACTACTGCGCTTGCCATCTGCTTTGTTAGACTACTCGGCGTAGCAGACTAGCCGTGTAGTTGTGTATTCCATCGTCCGATTCGTTTAATGGGAGATGTGAGTCCTGCTGTAAGACCTTGGCTAATTGCGTAATGAGATAATCAAGGACGTGGCCAGGTGTGGCGGCATCGCGTGTGGTGAGAACGCGTAATCTGCATCTTGGAACGCCTTGAGTGCCGCAAACCAACTTCAGTCAAGCATTCTGGCTAGGGAAAGCGCGACAGTGACGAGTCCTGGCAGCTGTAGTTTGACGTCACCTTCCCGTCTTGAGTCTCCCAAGTGAGACGGGGGAGCACAACATAGACGAAGCCTGTTGCGGCTCATCGAGCACGGCGACGACGCGTGGTGGGAGTGCGGCCTGGGAACGCGTCACGTGAGGTGGGCAGGCGAGGAACCCTGCGGCGCGAGCGAGCGTCTGCATCGTGCCTAGGTCGTCACCGAAAATAGAGACGGAAAGGTTCGTGGTAAGCAGGAAGGACCGTGAAGCTGTTGGAAAATGAACGGGTATTGCACGCCAAGGAGATGTATGTGTGCCTCCTGGATGAACGGCGCATCTGCCCTTGTCGAGCTGATCGATGCTAATAGAATGATGGGGAAAGGTTGGCCGCTTGTCGGCAGAACGTTGATCGGGAGACGCACCATTGGACTTTAATTGCTGCAGTTTCCACACTCTGGCCCACCCGAGGCCAATCATCCCCGTCCCGCTGGCAGCCTTCGCTAACATCTCCACGACGCTGTCTGAGCTGTGGTTATAAAGTGCGATTGAGAGTCGCTCGCAGGTACACCCACACCATGCATCTGAGCGGAGACGCGGAGCAGGGTGGGACATGAGGTGACCAGGAGCTTGAAGGCGGATATGAGGGAGGTGAAGACGCATGCGCTAGAGGCGCCGCTGGTGCAACCATCTGTTGCCAAGGTATCGTAATGCTGCCAGATACTGTGCGTGAACTTGGAATTGCTACAAGCCTGCACATATATACGCATATAGAGGATCGTGGTCAACAGTAAGTCGATGTGCCAGAAATGAGGTATAGAGGGAAGTCTTACCCACGCATGATCTCCATCGCGAGCACCCACATCCACCCAGGTCCAGGCTCATCGGCGTCAGCTTTCCCATTGATGAGTTTGATGAGTGCTGCAGGGATGAGATTGGCCTTCGTCTCGAGCTGGGAGGAGAATTGCTGGAGAAGGAGGAAGACAACATGGGTGTCGCGGAACGGAGGTGGGTAAGCAGAGTGCTCAGTGCTCGGAGAGGGCTTTGATGAACAGGGGAAGAGGCGGTGTTGTAATAAGAATAAGAGCTCGGAATGCTGTGAAGATGAGAGTGATTTGAGGACAGTTATTGGCCTACAGGTCTCGGACGGGTAAAAGTGAGAGACACACCTTGCAGAAGAGTTGGTTGGTGAGTACGCTCTCGATCAGCCTGAGAGAAAAGGTCTTGTGAATGTACTGGAGTTGTAGGAATTGCGAATGCTCTCTGTTACCCAACAGACAGAGGTTCTCGAAAACGCGTCGTGGGCAGCGAGACCGAGCACTCGTGTCGTCACTGTGTCGTCCCGTCGGAAGAGCTATGGATTCAAGCTCATTGGCGAGAAACATGCAGTGATCTTCCTCTACGACCTAGTCGTCGAACATGACCAACTACCACAGTGTTGCCGCCGCCATGGACGGCACCACAGCCATCCTCAATTCATGCAGCCTGAAACGAAGAAGGGGTCACAGCGAGGGCCGGTCCATCCGTCAAGGAAGAGGGAACAGAACGAAAGCACGTACGTTTTTGAGTAGTCTGTGAGAATAGTGGGGAAGTTGGTGATGAAGGAGAGGAGAGTCTGGAGGATCTTGAGCTGTATGTCGACGCATTGCGAAATGCAGTCGTTCGTTGTTTGAATGATGACCGGGTTCGCAGAGAGAGAGAGATGGTGCGCACTGGCAAAGTACTGGCAGCAACGGCTGACTAGTGGCTGACTAGCGCTGACTTGTTCTCCTAATGCCGCATGCCCCATTCTCGCCCATCCTTTTCTCACTCAGCCGCCCTCACCTTCAACTAATGTCCCTCATTTCCTCCCGTCAAAGTTGCAAATGTAATAATTGGATGTTTTCGGTTGATCAAGCGTCGCGAATCGCAAGTCGATGATTGCCCCGAAACAGCAACAGTCAAGCAGCGGCAGATCCTGAACCAACCTCCACCGTCGGAGAAGAAACTATTCAACCTTCAGGACACGTTGAGCGGCCTACGTCGCTACATGGCAACAGTAGGCCGCACTACGCACCTTCCCAGCATTTATCCTCACTCTCTTAATTTTTCTCTATGTCCTGCCCAGAGAAAATGTGCGCACCCACTCCTTTTCTCGTCGACACCACCGCCGCCTCGCCCTTCTCGTTAAACATTCGGACTCCACTTGTAAGCGTATCGATTTTTGATTCTCAGTACGTCTTTATTCATAACTCTTCGCTCGTTCTCATCATCCTTTGTCATTGTCTCGTCGCTTCCTTGCGCTGACCTTGCCGTCGCGAACGCCTCCTCGGCCTCTCTCGCCTCGTCCCCTTTTTCCTCCCAACTCGTATCGGTGCCGTTGAACTACTGTCCCCAACACCCTCACCGTCTTCTCTCCTTGTTCCTTCACGTCTCCGGCACCCAATCTTGTCCCTCTTGTCCCTCGCCCTGGGACTGTGGCGAACACAAACGAGCCGGTCTCTCTCGGAGGGTGTCGGCTGTGAGCGGTTCGGTAAGAGCTCTCCGTTGTGCGAGGAGGGAACAGGAAGGGTGTAACGCTCGGATGATGGGTGCACAGCCGGTCAACGTTCGATGTTTGTCCATCATGAGCATATTCATATTTTCTTCTGACGGCTCTCTCTTCCTCACGGCACCCACTTAGCTACATTCCCAATGCTTGTTAGCAGCACCTGTGGCACTTTTCTGTCCAGCGAGCAGTACTCTTAGCTACTCTACGCATTCGATGAACAAAGACGCGTGATGTGCCTTGTCCCACGACACGGGCAGTTAACCGGTCATTACCTCAGAATGCGAGATAGCAAAGCAGCATTAAGCTCATGACGAACGAACGCCATAGATCCAATCGCGTCTATCGTCTGCGGACGACCCCGGTGCGCCCGCGAACGTGGCTATGACGTCACGTGACGCGTACATCGTCAAAATTCGACCCAACGGGTTTCTCCAAACCCGACATCTTTTCTCAGCGCCGCCCTCAGTCGAGCACTCCCTCACACCTGGCAAGTACTTCCTGGGAGAAATGTCTCGCTCAAATTGGTCTTGCACGAAACAGGCAGTCTCCACTATAGCTTTATCCATTCCCCTCCTGGTCTCAGGACATGGCCTGACCACGGCTAGGGATGACACGCTTCAAGATGCCACACGTACTACAGTCCACGCACTCTTCGTCTTACATTTCACTGGTCAGCATCACTTTGGGTGCGTTGTCCACCTCTGCCTCTGCCCCGGCATCGTCGTACACCCAATGCTCTTGTCGTCAACCAATGTGCAAATCCCTCCAGCGACTCCTGTACCTTCTTCCTCTGTCATGTCGATCGGCTGGTTCACATTCTGCCCCGGCATTCTCAAACGTAGGTAGAGCTCGGGCATCTTAAATATAGCATCGTATACATCCTAGTCGCTATCAAAAACCAATATATAGGCTGATTGTTGCTGAAGTGGTCGGTGGAAGCACAACCACACCAACTTCCAAAATACTAATTGTTTGGCCCCGAGAGACCAGTTGGGGTATTTTCTTGATGTAAGGTGGATAGTGTGTGGTAGGTAGATGACGCCAACAGTAAATAGGATGGGAAATTGAGAGCACTGATCAATCATGACGCGTCTGACGACTGTAGTAATAGACCAAACTAATCACCAAGTTAGTACTCCCAACGAGAAACGGATATAGGGTGACTGGCGAGCTGTCGCGTGGCAACGAATTGCTCAATGCCTTCCAGAACGAGTCCGGATGGCTGCAGATCTTGCAAGTAGATATTCTGCAAGACGGGCAAGAGCTCCGTCACACTTTCTCCAACAAGGTCTTTCAGGACGAGCGCAATATGTGGCGCAATTTCTGGGGACAGGCAGAGATCCTTCACGGCGGTAAATGGTTGTAAAAGTTCCCGCCATAGGCTAGAGTCGCCATCTTGCCCAAGTGGCCTAGAGAAATACATTCCGACGACGATAAGTCGTTCCACCAAGGGAAAGAGAGCTTGAGGGACTGATGAGGTACAGAGCTGCACCAAAGTTGACAACTGGAAACCTGGCTGTCCGAGCCAGTCTTCCAACAGGAGGGACGCATTGGTAGTTGTCTTTGAAAGTGAATAGAGCTCCACAGAAGCGTGCCGATCGCTAGTAAGGCAAATACTTGCTTCATTGCAAGTCTTGAACTTGGGTAAGCGGCCGATGAACTGTGCGAGTTGTGTGGTGTCAAATATTGGTTGATGGAAGGACCATATTTCCACTTTGGCGAGCAGAGGAGCATCGATCCTGCCTACAATGACCTCCAGGTATTCGCCAACTCCTTTGAACGTAAAACGAGTGAGAGAGGGGAGGAGAGTGCGTGTTGATGAAGATGTACGTTGTCTTTCCCATTCAAGGAGAGGACGAGGCGACTCGAAGCAAAGCATGAGGAATTCGAGCCTTATTAATGTGGAGAGGCATGTGACCATCGCGTCGGCTGGAATGTATCCGGAATCGGGAATTTCGTAAAGTTCAAGATGGACGAGGTCAGTTGCGGACAGAAGTAGTTTCGGTAATCCCGGAAACGGAATGTATTCCAGGTTAAGTCTTCGTAGTCGCGGTGCGGATCCACCCAGGAACGAATCGGAATGAGTGATGCCATTCCATCATCCGTGTAGCGAATATTGAGATCTGTCAGTATCGGAAATGGCTTCTGCATGAGTGGAAGAGCTTATCCCATAGCGAACTTGAAATATTGCCGATTGCAATTTCACATACGCGATCGTGGTGTTCGAGCGTCGCAAGGATATTATCCTCGCTCAATCTGTGATCGTAATCTCATTCATGGTAATCGATCGTTAAGACAATAGGGAAGGGCGGTCAGAGATCCAATTTGTCCTTCACTGGTATTCTCTCCGAGCAGAAAATCCGCAGATTCAAGCGACGTGGTGACCCAAGTGCGATGCTTCGCCATCTTCGACAGACGCACGCCAGCGTACGCCATGCATCTCTCATCCCGGATTCTTCGACGTAGCAGGCAAATACTTCCAGAAGGACTTCATCGAGAAGCATGTTGATTGCAAACTGGCCCGCGGCTATATCGCCAGCAAGGATCGGAGGGGTTGTGGGGAGATGTTTGTCGACGAAGCTCGCCTAAAATCTTGCGTGCTCGAAGACATGTATGATTCCTGGTCGTTGGAATGCATTTTAAGCAGAGGATCAGAGGTGGCAGAGATGTGATGGACTGATGTTGGACGACATTGATAATGGTGGCTGACGAAGACGCTCTTGAGCAAGGCTGGTAGGAATTCTCTTAGTCAAGTCAGTAATCCGAGTGTTGAAGTTCCCTTCACATACCGCAGTGGGTTTACCAACGAGAATTAGGGTCGAGAGGCGAGTCAGGCAGCGGGATTGGTTTGAATTGAGCACTCGAAAATGTGAAAGTCTTTCGCCACTCAGCTTGCACAAGAATTACTATATCTGGATTTACCTCCCCACGCTTGCCATCGCCATCACAGCTGGCGCAGTTGGCCGCAGTTGGCCGCATTTCGCATTTCGTCGCAGTTCGCATTTGAGATTTACTTGACCGATTTGTGACAAGACTGTGTTACGTTCGTCACACCTGTCCTTCACGGCCTCACGCGTCACAGGTGATGTTTCACTTGTGAAATTCACATGACCAGTTCGTTCCAGTTTTTGCAAGACATCAAAATACTGTTTAAATGAAAAAAGGTGTGCGATTGTGAAACGTGGTCCGGGGAGACAGATTGAGGATCAGAATGTATAGTGTAATTATGGTTAGTCAGAGCTTAGGCTCGGTAGCTTAGTGGTTAAAGTACTTGGCATGTATCTGTATGCATCTGGGGGGCCTGGGTTCAAATCTCAGTGTGGTCGCTTTTTCTGTACATGGGCTTCGCAGGATTCACCTGAATTATTTTTGTGACGCGTGAGGCCGCGTGAGGGACAGGTGTGACAAACGTAACATAGTCTTGTCACAAATCGGTCAAGTAAATCTCAAATGCGAACTGCGACGAAATGTGAAATGCGGCCAACTGCGGCCAACTGCGCCAGCCGTGACTCCCTATTACAGTAATTAATTGCGAGCGCAACGAGCTAACATCTGGCTAAGGGTGAAAGGCCCGGACAAACAAATACAAAATGTATCTACGCAAATGGTATCACCGTATCAGTGAATTTCTTAATTGTCATATCTCTCTCGCATCTTCCATTCTTTTCGTACAAAAACTTGAGGTTGCGTAGAATCATTAATGCTATTGGAATCTCACAAAAAATGGGAAGTTTCGGACTATATCGAAGAATCTAAGGGATATAAAAAAATTGTGTCGCCTGCCAGTGGCCTTGGACGGATCCGTCGGCCCGACGGATTTGTGAGCGGGGTTCTCATGCATTCGATGCTAAGACTCAGTGGAGATTGTGGAGAAGGACACCAACAAACCCGTCTAATTCTATGCCTTCCACCTTGAGCAGACAAAACACTGGCATGTGCACTATGCAAATATGATTTCATCGTCCCATTGCCATTGCCCAACGAAAATTATGAGCGTACATAAATCGCATATTTAGATAGTACAGATAGCGAAGCGAGCCTTGCCCCCGCTAGTGGCGGTCCATATTATATATAGGCTGATTATTGCTGAAGTGCACCAGCGTGGTCGGTGTATATGGATGTAGGTACAACCACACATCTCAATTTGATCTCAGGGGCCAAACAATGGTATTTTGGATTTAGATGATGCCGACAGTAAATAGGATGGGAAATTGAGTGCACTGATCAATCATGATGCGCCTGACGAATAATAGACCAAATAATCACCAGATAGTACTCCTAGCCAGAAATGGATATAGGGTGACCGACGAGCTGTCGCAAGGTAACGAATTCCTTAATGCCTTCCGGGACGACTCCGGATGGCAGATCTTTCAAGAATATATTCTGCAGGACGGGAAAGAGCTCCATCACACTTTCCCCAACAAGCATTTGCAGGACGAGAGCAATACGTGGCGCAATTTCTGGGAACAGGTAGAGATCCTTCACAGCAGTAAATGGTTGAAAAGTTCCCACCATATGCTAGAGTCGATGCCATCTTGCCCAGGTGGCCTGTAGAAATGACTTCCGACGATGGTAAGACCTTCCACTGCAGAGATGAGAGCTTGAGGGAAGGATGAGGTACAGAGCTGCACCAAAGGCGACAACTGGAAATGATGTCCGTGCCAGTCTTCCAATACGAGGCACGCATTGGTAGTCCAACTCGTTGAACGTGATAAGACCTTGACATAAGTGTGCCGACTGCCAAGGCGCATCCTTGCTTCATTGCAAGTCATGAACTCGGGTAGGCGGCTGATGAACCGTGCGAGTCGTGGGGTGTCGAATATGGGTTGATGGAAGAAACGTATAATCAGTCTATCGAGTAGAGGAGCATCGATCCTGTCTACAATGTCCTCCAGGTATTCGCTGACTCCTCTGAACGCAAAAGAAGTGAGAGAGGGGAGGAGAGTGCGTGTGGATGAAGATGGATGTCGTCTTTCCCATTCAAGGAGAGGACGAGGCGATTCGAAGCAAAGCATGAGGAATTCGAGCCTTGTCAATGTGGAGAGGCAAGTGGCCATCGCGTCGGCTGGAATGTATCCGGAATCGGGAATTTCGTAAAGTTCAAGATGGACGAGGTCAGTGGCGGACAGAAGTAGTTTCGGTAATCCCGGAAACGAAATGTATTCCAGGTTAAGTCTTCGTAGTCGTGGTGCAGATCCACCCAAGAACGAATCGGGAATGAGCGATGCCATTCCATCATCCGTGTAACGAATGTTGAGATCTGTCAGTATCGGAAATGGTTCTGCATCAGTGGCAGGCTTTTTCCCATAGCGCACTTGAAATATTCCAGATTGCGATTTCACATACGCGATCGTGGTGTTCGAGTGTCGCAAGGATGTTATCCCCGCCCAATCTCCGATGGTAATCGATCGTTAAGACAATAGGGAAGGGCGGCCAGAGATCCAATTTGTCCCTCACTAGTATTCTCTCCGAGCAGAAAATCCGCAGATTCAGGCGACGTGGCGACCCAAGTGCGATGCTTCGCCATCTTCGACAGACGCACGCCAGCGTATGCCACGCATCTCTCATCTTGGATTCTTCCACGTAGCAGGCAAATATTTCTAGCAGGACTTCATCGAGGAGCATATTGATGGCAAATGGCCCGGGGCCATATCGCCAACAGGGGGTTGTGTGGAGATGTTTGTCGACGTAACTTGCCCAAAACCCTGCGAGTTCGGCGACGTGTATGATATTTTACTCAACAGGCCTTTTAGGAAGATTGACGACCATAGGTGGCGAAAAAATGATGGGTTGACGACAGTGGTCGATGGTGGAGAGGAGGCTGACGAAGACGCTCTTGAGCAAGGCTATGGAATTCCTTAGTTAAGTCAGTAATCCGGTGTCGAGTTTTCATTGACATACCGCGGTGAGCTCATCAGCAAGAATTAGAGTCGAGCGGCGACGGGACTGGTCTGAATTGAGCATTTGGAAGGATGCTGGCACGGGCATGCTGCTGCTTGGAACGAGAACAACTATATCCGGATCTACTTTCCCACGAGAACTCACAGGCAATCATATTTTTCTTTTTGAATCCGCATTTGTTACACGCAGCATGTATGTAAGTACAAAGACGCGTGCGGGTGCGCTCTGCCTCTCGCCATCGCCATGATCGTCCTTGCCCTCGTCATCGTCATCGCCCTTGCAATCGTCATCGCCATCGCCGTTTGCATTTTCATTTCATTGCCATCACCATTGCCATCGCCGCTGCCGTTTCCATTACCGTTTACATTGGTCTTTCCATCGCCTTCGCCCTCGCCCTCGCCATTCAGACTATCAACCGTAACCGTATATTTGTACGGTCGTAAACTTGACGGGTGACATACGGTTGCGGTCCTTACTGTCACCGCCCCGTCAGGTCAATAGCTGGTGATCAAACGGGACGGGTATGTTTGACGGCCGCAATACGGAAAATACGGGGTGCAAGGTAGAAAGCTTGGTTGCGCTCGCACAGACTGCTCTGGATACTCTACTTCACATTCTAAACCTCGGGGTACCATCTTCGACGCGTTGGCTCTTATCTCGTCGAGGATATCGCGGCAACCGGCAAGCCTTCAAACACTTCAACGATCGAATCAACATATACTGTACCATTTTTCACCTCGTCCAACATCACTGCTTGCTTGCCACGTTACCCGCTACTGACACACTCTCATCCCCAGTCTGACCTAGCACTTCTGATTACTGATTACTTTTGCGTCTGGCATTGCTCGACCTTGCGCTCGACGCTTACTATATGGCGCGCTAGATATTCTAGCTGTCACGCGCCATTAGTCACGCTGGTGACCGCGTGATCGACGCGTGGTTTTTTTTTCTTCACGTCCATAGTTCATACTACCCCGCTCCCTCGTCCCAACTTGCTATTGCCCTTCCCTTTGGACTTAGGATACCACCGAACCATGTACATAAACACGCTATGAGGGCTCTTACAATCAAGTTTCCCCCAGTTCGAACACGGTTTTGCCTTGCCCGCGTGTCTCGTTGCACTTTGACCCGAACGCTACAACCCAATACGAGCCAACAAGCCGTCGTGTGTTTCGTTTCCTATCGATTGTTGACATTATTTTCTTTCATTCAGGTTCTTTTTATCTCTGTCCTCGCGAACTCACTCGCGCGACCAAACCGCGCCACAACAGTGTCATTCAAATGTAGGTCGCGGAGATCCTCACGGTTGACTTTCATACCGGGGTAATAAAGCCAAAGCCCAAAGCGCTCAACGTCGGTGGTAGAACCGTGAAGACAAAGAACGGAGTTGTCCTGAGTCAAACTGGAGCATGTAGTCAGCACTGCTAATCGCATGGTCCAGTTTGATTCAAGTTATCAACTCCTTCAGAGAGGACTCTGGACCGACACCCGGTATCAGAGAGATTTTGCAGAGGGTTACCCTCATACCGGAGTGGCTACATTTGGCGAAATTGGAACTTTTTTTAACCATTTCCTGTCACACCATTAAAATGGTACGGCTCCTGTACCGTATTGATAGTCAAGCTTAATCAAGGGTGGGTGATGATGCATGATGGCGCGATAGCGCAGCAAGTTGTGCTACGCTACGCAGCTATTTGGTCGACGCGGCGCAGGCGCAGGGCCCTGCGCTAACAAAATACGCCCAAACACGTTTTTGTAGCCCAAACACTCACTATGCGTCAAGTTGTGCATCACTGATCGCATCTGTACGATGAAATTGCGTCCCCTACGGCTGACTATTTTCATGTCATTATGATACGAGTCGCGCTTCACCGTGACTTAGACGACGATTGTAGTGAACCAGGCAAAAGGAGCACAATAGAAGTCCTGGGATATAATAGATGCTCTATATGTCGAAGCGCTTCGTTTTTGCCAGTTTTGGCAGCTTGGTCCATCGATAGATAAAAGAAGCCAGAGGGAAAGGAGAGATTCTGCCCCACTCCCATCCATCATGCCATTCGATCCATCAATTCTTCTTATCCTGGAATTTGGCGGCAGCAGCGTCGTCGTGCCTCGTAAACACTGCTCCGACTATGATGTGGGTCATTCCTTCTGGTCATTTCCCAGTTGCTTTCAATTTTCGCGATGTCCTGACTTCTGATTACACCACCGCGAAACAGGAAGCCATCGCAGTCGCGCAGCGTAACTTGCGGTCATTGCAGTCCATTGCTCAGGAGGATATCGTCCTCATGGCAAGAATCCCAGATTATCCTGACAAGAGAGAGGTCGAAGTGTCAAAGGAAGCCTGGCCGCTCGTCTGTGCAGTTGTACAATCTGTGACTATTAGTGCGTCCCGATTGCCTCTCGACTTTTCCCAACAGACGGCCCCGTAGCGGCGGCTATTGACCAACCCGTTTTGTTTCAGAGTCGCTGTATGTGCCTGTGGATTATTATGACGACAAGTGGTGATTATAAGGGCATAGATAAATAATACACAGTCATTCGAAGACGAAAAAACTGTACATATTATGTACCTAGATGAATTACTAGGTACAGTCAGTAAAATACAGTAGTATGTGTGGCGGTATTGACTGCCACTCACCGGTACTCACCCTTCAGTCGCTCGACGGCGAGAGGACTGAAGGGGATAATGAAGAACTAACAAGAAAAGAACAAGGTTCAGCAATCGACCAGGAAACAGAGCGTGACGCGTGACGGCTCGTTCGGCTCGGTTTAGCGTTGCGGATTCCGAGTCGTATTTCAAACGAGCCGGAGGTGAAAGAGGGCAGGGGAACGGGATAAATATGAGTTGAGCGGGGGGACCTTAGCCCTGACAGCACGTTAATATACACGATTTGGTGGGCATCCGAAGTACTGTACAACGGAACGTGTGGTGAGCTGGGATGAGGGAGCGAAAACGCCGAAAAGACGAAAAAGGCGATGTGTCTCGACCACGCGATCCTTCGAAATACTCGTTGACCCCTTTAACATGTTGGGGAGATACCGTGACTGATAGACCCGGTTACCAACAGTGAAAGTTAGGAAAGATGGTGGGGGTAGCAAATGGTGCCGAGCAGAAATGCGACAGAAGGCTGAGGGTGTCAATCGATCATAGACTTTTGACTAACCACCGACCACTTCCCCTCCGAGTCTGTTCCAGTTAGAAATTACTATAGGGTGATTGAAGAGCTGCCGTGCGGCAACAAGCTTCTCAATGGCTTTCTGGACAGGTCCAGAGTCGGGCTCCTCCAAGAAAAGACCCTGAAGGGTAGGTAACACTTCTGTTACTCTTTCCCTGACGAGCTCTTGTAGGGCGGGCACAACGTGTGGAGCGCATTCTTTGGCCAGATAGAGGTTCTTCCCAGTAGACGGGTGCAAAATTCCGGCCATTCAGAGTTGAAACGAGGTAAGGTCGGGTGACCGTGCCACAGACAACACCTGCCAGTTTGCGTTTGCATGTCAAATGCATGAGACTGCCAATTGGAACTGTCTGTCGTATGGTGAAAGTGTGGATGAATTCGCCCCAACCGGAAAAGGCCACACTGGCATGTGCTTGAACGCGTGCCTTGAACTGGGGTGTGCGACTGATGAGTTGACCGAGTTGTGTACTCGAGTGTCGAACCTGAGTTAATAGAAGAAAGGTTATATGCAAGACGTCGAGCAAAGGGGTACTATCGAACCGGGCCACGAAATCCTCGAAGTAGTATTCGCTGACCCCAGTGAACCGCAAGTCAGTAAGAGAGGGCTTGGGTGTGCGTATGGGTGGGGGTGGATGATGCAATACTAGAAGGTAGTACGAGTGAGTGAAAGCGGGCGCGCGCGAAGGATCTAGATTAGATGGACAATCTCAGTGGTCGCGCGTGCGGCACGATAACTTTATGATATTACCTAGATAAGATGGACAATCTAATCTACTGTGAGTATGGTAACACTAAATATAAGATAGCCCGGCTCACCTCAGTGGCAGTGGTCGCGCGTGCGGCACGATAACTGAGGGAGCCGTACTATTACTGTAGCTCTTTTATATGTACTCTATCGGGCTCGATGCCCAGCGGTTGGGTATGCTAGTGACTGTATAGTAATATAGTATATACTCGATCTCTCGTCCGTTAAGCACGGCTTTGGATGCCGCTAACTGCATGCACATACGCGCGCGGCCGTACTGTGCTCCGGTACTCCGACGGGCGCTCGGAGCCGGGCTCCGGTATTTGCTTCCGCGCCGCATTACTTCAACAGTGGACGTCTGGTTTCATGCAAATTTCATGGTCTGGGCGAGATCGAGGACGAATTGAATCCAAACTTGAGTGATTTGAGCGTCGTCATCGTGGAATATTCAAAAGGGTAAGATGACTAGCCTCGTGGCTAGGCTCCCATAACGAGTTATCCGTGTTCGGACTCGCCGAGAGACGGTCACCGGTCTAAAGCCAGACGGAGGGAGGTCTGTTACAGACAAAAGGAGTATTTGGCAATCCCGAAAATGGAACGCCGTGGTACAGATCCACCCAAGAACGAATCGGAGATGACCGACGCCCAATTTAACCGTGATCGAGTGATCTTCTCCGTGTGTAGTTAAGTTGCCGATTCATATCCTCTGAGTGTAGGTCGGTTGTGTCTCTCCCGTCATGGCATTCCACACACGAATTGTTCGTTCGAAAAAACCATGGAAAGAACCTGCCAGTGAGACAATTGTCACGGTTCCAATGTTTTTTACGCAAAGGTCATATGGTATCGATTTGGCTTGCTTTCTTCTGAACTTCTGACTCGGAACGGCCGTGTATCAGTATTGATAACAAGGGTGGGTCATGATGGCGCGATGGCGCAGCAAGCTGCGCTACGCAGCTATTTGGTCGACGCGGCGCAGGCGCAGGGCCTGGCGCTGACAAAACTCGCCCAAACTTGGTAGTGAACCAGGCAAAAGGAGCACAAGCGAAGTCATGGGATTATGGTAGATGCCCTGTATGTTGAAACACTTCGTTTTTGCTAGTTTCTGCAGGTTGGTCTATCGGTAAATAAAAGAAGCCAGAGGGAAAGGAGAGATTTGGCCCCACTCCCATCCATCATGCCATTCGATCCATCAGTTCTTCTCACTCTGAATTTTCGCGGCAGGAGTGTCGTCGTGCCTCGTAATTGCTGCTCCGACTATGATGTAGGTCATTCCTTCTGGACATTTCCCAGCTGCTTTCAATTCTCGCAATGTCCTGTCTTCTGATTGCACTGCTGCCAAACAGAGTACCATCGCAGTCGCGCAGCGTAACTTACAGTCCTTGCAGTCCACTGCTCAGGAGGATCTCATCCTCATGGCAAGAATCCCAGATTATCCTGACAAGAGAGAGGTCGAAGTGTCAAAGGAAGCCTGGCCGCTCGTCTGTGCAGTTGTACAATCTGTGACTGTTGCTCTCGAATCTCTCGAATCAAGTGCGTCCCGATGACCTCTCGACTTTTCCCAACAGACAACCCCGTAGCGGCGGCTATTGACCAACCCGTTCTGTCACTTTGAAAATAGAGTCGCAGTATGCCAGTGTGCATGGGATATTTTTTGACGACTAGTGTTGGAAGAACGGTGCACGCGTGCAAGGATAACGAGTGGTATTAAGCCGGAATGGGCGTGGGCAAACGCGCGAGGATGCCCGACAGTAGATACAAGTACTTTATAGGGGGAGAATACATGTATGACAGTGCGAATGGAAGGGATTAAGGGGGACACTAAAGGTCAATGTAAACTACTAAATTTGGGTAAGTCCGTAGGGAGGAATGAGCCGCGCGAGCTCGATTTCAACAACTAGGCCCTGTGGTGAATATAAGGGCATAGATAAATAACACTCAGTCACTCGAAGACGAGAGAACTGTATATATTATGTACCTAGATGAATTACTAGGTACAGTCAGTAGTGTAGTATGAGTAGCGGCATGGACCGGTACTCACTGGTAATCGCCCTTCAGTCACCCGACGACGAGAGGACTGAAGGGGATAATGAAGAACTAACAAGAAAAGAACAGGGTTCAGCGATCGACCAGGAATCGGAACGCTTGACGGCTCGTTCGGCTCGTTCGGCGTTGCGGATTCCGAGTCGTGTTGCAATGAGCCGGAGGCGAAAGAGGGCAGGGGAACGGGATAAATACGAGTTGAGCGGGGGAACTTAGCCCTGACAGCACGTTAATATACACGATTTGGCGGGTATCCGAAGCCCAACAAAACGTGTGGTGAGCTGGGATGAGGGAGCGAAAAGATGAAAAGGCGATGTGTCTCGACCACGCGATCCTTCCAAATACTCATTGACCCCTTTGAAAGTAAAGCGAATGAGAGAGGGGGGAGAGTGTGTGTCGGTGGAGGGAGACGTCGATTTTTCCAGTCTGATCGAGGTCGAGGCAATTCTTACAATAAGCATAAGAGACTCGAGCCTTATTAAAGTCAATAGGTAGGTGACCATTGACTAGGTTGTGAACTTGACGGAATGGGGAATGTTCAATATTTAAAGATGGATAAAGGTGAGTGGCAGATAGAAGGAGTTTGGTGATCCTGGAAATGGAATGCCATCCAGGACAAGTTTTCGCAGGGTTGGCGTAGATCCACCCAACAACAAATTAGGGACGCCTGACGCCATGTTATTCGTGAACAAGAGCTTCAGATCTATCAGTATCTGGAACGGCTTTTGCATCACTGTCGAGACATTTTCCCATGGCGATCTTGAAATATGCCGAAGATCCATTTCGCATACGCGGCCATTGTGCTCGAATATCGCAACGATGTTATCTTTTTCCAAATTTGACTGTTTGAGTAGTAATTGCCCCTTAATACAACAATGGGAAAGGTGTTCTCCGTGCGCAGTAAAGTTGCAGATTCAGACGATGTAGTGACGAGTATCCTCGGAGTAGGTCGGTTGTGTCTCTCCCGTCACGGTATTCCACACATGAATTGTTGGTCGGATGTTGGGTCGAAAGCATGAGAAGTTGAGAACCTGGGACAGTTGTTGCAAAGTTTTACGCAAAAGTCATACGGTGTGGATGTGGCTTACTTTCTATCTGAACGGCCGTCTATCAGTATTGATAGCGAAGGCGCATGATGATGGGGTGATAGCGCAGCTCGCTACGCTACGCAGCTATTTTGCGCAGAGCACTGCGCTTACAAAACACGCATAGACACGAAGAAGGCGCGTACAATACGCGTGAGTCGTGACATTACGTCTTCTCTCACATTTACTCTTCTGTATGTGCGTCCCAATACTCACTATGCAAATTGGTTCATCGCTACGATGTGCTTCGTTTTTGCCAGTTTTGGTTGGCCCATCGATAAAGAAATAAAAGAAGCTAGAGGGAAAAGGGTGAGATACTTCCCCTTTCCCGGTCCATCATGCCATTGGCTCTTCTCATCCTCAAGTTTCGCGGCAGAGGCGTCGCCGTCTTTCGCCACCGTTGCGCTGATTATGATGTGAGTCGTCCCCAGTATCGCTTTTTCTGGATTGCCCTGTTTACCACCGGCAACAAAAAGAGTATCATTGCTGTCGCACGACGCAGCCTGCGGCCCTTGCAACACCTCGGTCCAGACGACGGCGATCTCATCCTCCTGGCATCGATCCCAGGTTATCCCGACACGAGCGAGGTCGAACTGACCAGAGACGTCTGGCCGACCGTGAGCTCCATCGTTCACTCCGTGACCATAGCTCTCGAAACTGGTGCGTCCGTCATCAATGTTCAGTACAGTAGGCTCTTCCTAGCTGACGAGTCTTCCAGAAACTCTATCGGCGTACTCCGAGTCCGAGTGTAACTCTCCCTTCGGCTCTCTTGACAACGTGCGAGCAGCACCGAGCCTTGTCGGGCCGCCAACTCGGTCACCATTCTCCTCCACTTTTTCAGGCCGACGGGTGGCGCTTCGAAAACCCGTCATCTACCTGTACCCGCCTTCCCGCCTTTCGAACGTGACCGTGGAATTGCTCCTCACTTCATCGTGGAGCTTCTCGGCGATATATCCTTTACCCCAGACCGCCATAACATCAGGCGAAAAACAACAAATCCCTGCGCAATCCTTAACCTGGACCGTCGACGCAGAACCCGATGGCAGACTCGTGGACAAGACCTCCGGTGTGAAAGTGACCTATCTTTATTGGGAAGCAACGTATGTTATGCTGTTTTGTGTCGCGCGACCGCGTTTAATCTCTTTTTTCTCGGATATATTTGGCTTTTTCAGCGCGGATTCTAGTCTCGTCACACCAGACACCTCTCGTGCAACAACACCTGTAGAAGATAGCGAGACGTTTGATCCATCCCGCCCGTCTCTGAGCCCGGCCAATTCAATCCTTCTCCCGATTGGCAAAATCCCGAGTTACCTAGACGTGGCACTCAAGGCACTCACACTACACACCGAGGCCCGTACCTCTTTCATAACGTATGCTCCCTCTCTTCTTCCGCCAAGTCCGAGTCCGATAAATCTCACGAAGTCCTCTTTTTTTTTCCCCGCCACGCAGATATTGGCTGCCGAGTTTACTCAAACACGAATACATAGCCTTGCGGTTCATCGCGCAGTCATCGTACGAAAAAGCAGCTCGGATGCGCATCTCGCCCACACCTGACGTCGTCAACCGTGTCTTCATGCTTTTCCGCGGAGTCAGCCCAGACGATGTGGGCCTTTGGGCGCCGGCGGCTGCTCGCGCGACTGCGGAGGATGGCGCGAAGTTCTGGTCGAATGTGGTCGGCGTTGATGCGGTGCGCGCGTCCGATCGTACATTATTCCGAGTTTTGGAATGGGGAGGGATGGAAGTCGAATGAGTACGTGATTCTCGTCAGGGAAAGCAACGGTTTGGACCTTTTTTTTGGTTTCAGTTTTTGATCTTTTCCCTTTCCTTTTGCAACTGTTTTCATGTCCAACCAAGAGGAAGTTCAGGCCCAGATTTGCATATACTTTTTGAATTTTGGCGCAAGCCACAGCACGACGGCTTTGCATTTACGACAGAGCCAAAGTTATTGGGTCTGAAGGCCAAATTGGCCCCTTGTAGAAGTTATGAAGTTTCAAAGAAATGACTCCCAATCGCATGCCAGGAAGACGAGTTGTGGACAAAAAAATTACTCAAATACTATTGTAGTACTAAAAATGACACCCGCACATCGGTCACGCATCATCTTCCTCCCCTGATCGGTCTGATCTCCATGGAAGCGCGAGCTCACTCGGGCCGACTAATGTAACTTACCCTTCACGAGCGTCACGTGGGGTTACATGGCATCCAATGCACTGGCAATAAATTATGGGCATTATTTCTAGCGAATAAGCAGAATATTGCAATGAATAGCCAAGTGATATGTGGTCTCAAGGGTCCATAAATCGAACAATTGCAGCGAAGGATAGGAAATTGTGTTCAATGCTTCCAGCTTCCAGAAAAAAGGAGCGAAGGGGTCACTGGCAAGGGATTTTCTATGAGTTATACCCATAAAATTGATAAATCATGTGGCATCTGAATTTGTATCGGCACCAAGATCGGTACAGTACAAGGAGATCGTAATTTCTAGGGGCACGTAAAAGTCCAATTACACAAGATTAATGATCTTGGCAAATGTAATAATCCAAAAATGTAATAATCCAAAGTGGTATGTATGCGAATGTCCAAAGAAGAGAAGTGGGTGGAAGAAAACTGCATCACAATCCACAGAGATAACGGGGTACTGGTTCGGCAGCCACCTCCAACGTACCCTGTCCTATTTGCCCACCGTTTATCTCTACAAAAGCGTCCTGTGCGATGTTGAAACCGGACGAGCTGTCGATGGCGGTATAGATTATCGATTCACCCGTCGTCGTGCTGGTCAGTTTCCAGCATCCGCCGCAGTAAGGGGAGTTCCACACAACGCCGGGCGCGCCGCCGATAAAAGGGAAGGTGGGAAGATCGCCGAACGTCGCGTAATTTGTCACGAGACCGTTCGCCCCGTTTGAGCATGCGACGCCGTTGAGCGAGCCGCTCGGGTTGTCGTACGTGGCGTCGTATGTGGCAAGCACGATTGTGGGCGACCGCGCGCTGTGCTCCGCATGCGGAAGAGCATGAGCAACATGCGTGAGGAGGAGGAGTGCGAGAGCAAAGGTGGTAGAGAAGATCATTGTGGATGACTCGGAGTAAGAGCGAGGGCAAGAGCTGGGTTGTAGAAGCGACTGGGCTGTAGCCGATGAGCTCCCCAAAGAAAATCATGCGCGGTTTTATACGCAAAATTGGTGAGACAGCAAGTGAGGCAGTGAACAAGCCATCATGACGCCGAGAGAGCAATGAAGACAAGGATTATGCAGTACCGAGATACAATTGGCTGTCAGAGTCACTGAGTACAGCCTCTTGTCCGTGCGTGCTGTATTTCCGATCAGGCAGGCTGTATGCTTGTTCCATCAACAAAGCAGTTAATTGGCGTTGATCGATCAGCGATGGGCGCTGCGGGACGACAGAGTTGTTCAAGAGCGCCTGTCAGTGTCACGCGTATCAAAGCACGGGATCGTGTAAAGAATTTGAAATCACGTGGAAAATATTCAACAAACAGTGCCAAACACTCGCTTCGTAAGTAGCACGTAAGTTACAGTACGCACCCATTTCGGAGGGGCGGGCCTGGCGTGATGAGCGCATAACGATGTACTGTACCGGAATGTGGTGTGGGTTGAGACTGGCCAGAGTTCACCTTCACAGCTAACGAGTCACGCTGGCAGGTACTGTAGTGATTTCGTTCAATTGTCATTTCAATGCTGTGCAGCTGTGCTCCCTTGTGCCAGTGCTCCATATCATTCGCGCTTGCGAGGCCAAGGCGGATCACCATCATGTCGCGCTAGCCATGGCGCGCATTTTTTTCAGGGGGGATGACAGGGATAAATTCCTGATTTTTGGAACCCGCATACTAACTCGTTTTTGGATTCGGCGATTTGACTCGGAATTGCAGCGGGAATGGGACGGTTAAATCCACCTAGCCGTATGAACCATTTTCTCCCCCTGCGTTGACAGGAATGTCCCAATTCTACCTAGATGGAACTTCTTCTCTAGTGGTGCGCTGGTCTCAAACTTTTTAGATTACCATGATCAATTGACTTTACATGGGGAAAAGACTGCTGTGCCGAAAGATTTACATGGTCTGATGGCCGCTGGTATCCGATGCATGTGTCCGCTCGGAAGACGCTTGGCCAGAGCTATGTACCTACCAACGTAAGTGTGACTTGCCTGCTCTCACTGTATGTGATACCGAATGTTTGTCAGCTTCTCTTTTGACGCCCTTCTATCACGTTGTTCTTGTTGTACAACTCCTTGGAAACATCACTCACAACTATTGCATTGTGGTATTATCCCTGGGGCACTTCGGTTCTCCCTCTTACTGCTCATTGCAATGGCTTGCTCCGTCCGCATCACAAGCGCTATCACACAGGAACCCCTCTCTTTACCCGAATCTTGCGCTGTTGCGCGTGTTCATCCGCGCGACCCCTGACTTGTATAAGCTTTATGCTAACCATAAGACGTGACAAGGGAACACACTGGCATCTCCGTGCCAAATTTCCGGGCGTACCACCAGCTGTATTAATCCGAGAAGCACCCCCAACACTACTCCCTTCACCTGCTGTTAGCAAAGGATGAGGGTGAGAAATCATAATCATGCCTTGGGTCTTGAAATGTCAATCGAGTATCTCGCCGATGTCTTGTCGGTCGACGCGATATGACTTTGGGATCTCGATCTACACCGCTCCCTTGCTGAAACCTACATGAATACGCACTGCAGCCACGCCCACTGTCTTCTTGTCATACTGTCCCGTGCTAGTGTCTTGCCTTGAGATGTGACGATTCGGTTCACGTGGGGGAGCTAGAACTTGAGAAGAAGAAACAAAAACTTTTGTGGAAGGGAATATGGCTTATCGGAAACTAATCGCCGTGACACTGCCACTAGGTTACCACCAGTATGAATACAAAGCGCCACTCTGGCCCCAAGGAACCTTCAAATTGGCGTGCTGGAACTTCGTATGAACTAACACCAGTTCCTGCCCTTTAGATTGATGGAATAGAGACTATAGAGCCCTTTACTCCTGCAATTACCGCACTTCCTCGTCAACTTGATTGAGCTTACCGCCCCTCGGTCCATATCTGGTGTTCCTTATGCACTTACGTAGTGATTCGTGAGCGCTAATCAAGCTAAATCATAGCCGACGTCTTATGTTCGCCATATTGTTCTAACTTACCCTCATGTACTCCCAATCGTCCCCTGCGCACAGAGGTATCTAGCCTTTTGTGATCTAGACCCCCCTTTGCTGTCAGATTGGGGCGGTGCGAGGCGCGGCGCGCCACAACCTGATGTCATGACATGATGGTTGAGGTTCATCCCGGATAAATTCCCATCATATACAAAAATCACGGAGTGCGGCGGCGTAGATCCTCAGAGTATGTACATGAGGAATGTAAACAGACAATCACTAGCGCATGCAGTGCGCTCGAGGCCCATTATGGCCCATTCGTGATAATAAAACTAATACCTGAATGCTGCGCAGTGCATTATTCGCGTGATTGCTTCAGGGGTTCCCGCCGCCTCTCCCTCCAGTATCCCAACATCCACAGGCTCACGCGTTTCTCAACAAGCTGGACCACCATTACTGTAACAATAGGCGTTTGTTCTGAACACTGTATACTTGATTCATGCCGGTGCGGAACGTTTATTAATTCCTGAAACCGGACATTGCAGAACAACCGAACGGCATGTGGTCAAAGTTGGCAATAACGGGACCATGATAGAATGTCTTTGCGCAACTGATACGAACACTATGATACAAAATGATGATGGAATCAGACTCGTCGGGAGTCGGACCTCTGCCAACTTTAAAGGGACGATGCACAAATTGCACGGCACGTAGGGTGGAAGATCTGTCCAGCTGTCAACGCGTAATGAAATCTTGTTATCGCCCTGCACATAGGCAAGGTCATTTCCCTCAGCTTCGGCTCTTGACAAATGATAAATTACAGCAAACTCGTTTACCATATACCTGTCTCTGACACTGATGCAGGGCGTTCCGAGCACAAGGAGAACATACAGAAGCTGAAACCGAAGACGCGGATGAGATGAGGACCCCAAAGGCGAATCGAAAGAACAGGAAGAGCATCGCCGAAAAAGACTAGTTGCTACTGTTTTCATGAGACTGTCAACTGGAACTGTGACGAATTCGCCGCAACCGGAAAAGGTCGCATGTGCTTGACCGCGTGCCTTGAACTGTGGTGTGCGAGTGAAGAATAGGCGAGTTGCGGGGTGTCGGATATGAGCTGATAGAAGAAAGGCTATATGCAGGACATCGAGTAAAGGGGCATCGAACCGGGCCACGAAATCCTGCAAGTATTCGCTGACCCCAATGAACTGAAAGTCAGTGAGAGAGGGGTCGAGAGTGCGTATGAGTAGGGTGGACGTCGGGTTTTCCGGTCTAGGTGAGATCGAGGGCGAATTGGATCCAAACTTGAGTGATTTGAGCCTCATCATCGTGGGGAGGCAAGTGACCATCGCCGTGAAATGTACCCAAAATTGGGAGTATTCAATAGGGTAAGATAGACGGACTCGGAGGACTGTCAGACAAAAGGAGTATTTGGCAATGTTTATAAATTAGGTAGTAGAACATTCAGTATAATTGATCGCAGAAGTGGGGCAGATCCACCCAAGAACGAATCGGGGACGACGGACGCCCGATTCAACCTTTGAGTGAAAGGACCAAATCTGTCAGTGTCAGGAATGGTGTCTGCATCGCTGGCAAGAACCATGTCGTAATCCTCGCTTGAATTTTGAGCGGGGGTGTTAATGGCCATCATTATGTAAGGGAAGGCCAGCCATCCAACGCTCGTGCCCCCGGGTGTATTTCGAGTGTAGTAAAGTTGCTGATTCAAGCGATGTGCAGTGGTGACAGGTATCGTCTGAGTGAGTAAGTCGGCTGTGTCTCTCCTGTCATCATGATGGCATTCCACATCTAATCGTTCGATCGAAAGAACCTGAGACAATTGTTGCAAAGTTTATTTACGCAAAATCCATGTGGTGTCGATGTGGCTTACTTTCCTTCTGAACGGCCGTCTATCAGCATTGATAACCAAGGGTAGGTGATGATGCAATGATGGGTGATGGGGCGATAGCGCAGCTATTTGGTCTTTTCAATTGAGGTTGCGCGCTACGGGCCACTTGCGCTTACGGTAAAAAAAAACACGCGCAAACACAAACACACACGACGTTTTTCTGTCGCCCAAGTATCAGCCAACTCCGATGCGCCGAAGTCCGTCTATGGGATGACACAGCGAAGGAGGCTCAGACCTTTCCATGATTAGTCAAAGAACTCTGACTGTCGTGTTCCAGGTCTTCTCCGACTGTGCATCTTCATGGAGTACTCGGAGAATCTAAAATAGCTTCGCTTCTTGCATGTCAATCCTCGCACGCCACGCCAGCAGAGTACAGTTTACGGCACGACACAGGGAAAAACAATCCACATTGGCAGAAAATAAGAACAAAAGTGCCCTCAGCTAATTACTGGATCATACAGATGTGGCACAAAGAAGGTGAATGTGAACAGGCTTCATCCAACTAAACTTGAACTTTACCCCCGAAAATCATCACCGCTAGACATTGGGGAGCATTCACTAACGAAAGTGACCGGAAGCTTTAATTGGAGGTTCCTGACGAACTACCGCAGATTGGGCAAAACAGAGCAGATTACTGTAAATCATAGACGTCTTCAGTATTGGCAGTCGTGATCGAGCTGTGAACAGGGGCTGGAGAAAGATTTTTTCGATCAGGTCAGAGCCACGTGCTGTAACTGCAGTCAATAAGGGACATACATCACGCGACGAGCAATAGCTTCGGTAGGACCGTCCCCAACTGGGGTCGCACCGATCACGGCAATGCAACTGAGAATCGCAATCAAACTGAAGTTGAATGCACGCATGATTCTGTGGCAGTAGTATATCGCATTGTTAAAAGGCTCAACGTAGAGGACGGCATAGGCACCTACGAGAGGCTAGGCGATACTGTGTAGCGGAGTTGAAAAGCGCAAACTTGGAAGGTGTGAAGACTAGATAGATCCTTTGTTGGGGGTTGGGGAATGCCAGCATAGTAAACTGACTGCGCTTATATGGACTTTGGAAGACCAAATGGAAGTAAATCAAGTACGTATTGTGTCGGTTATAGATTGAAGCTCAATTATGGAGAATTGGGTATTTGCGAGACACACATTGTCACCACCAGTGTCAGAGGCAGCGAATTTGCCAGATAGGCAGAGTTAATAAACCAAGGCTTCCATGCATGCAGACATGAGAATACTTGTCCGATTTTGTGTTCTAGACTTCTAGCTTCTAGTCCAGAAGGACCAAAACCCAGAAGGACCAAAACCAGTTTGCCTCATAATATCACGAGGCCTGTAAAAGATACGGAAATTTCTTCCGATGCATGGGAAAACTACAGAAGCGTGCTGTAGTATTCGACTCGTAGTCCGCCAGCTGGTGGGAGTCACACATATTTTGCCTAGCGCCACTTCCCATGGTCTTGAATGAAGACGCGGTACTGTAGGTGAAGGAGGCTAAGTTCAACCGCTCAACGATTCACCTTTGCATATTCATATATTTACGATATGGCGTAAAGAACTCCGAGTCGTTCTCAACACCACTTCGCAGGTAACGGCTACTACTCGCTCTGAAGCTTAATGCTTTGTACACGGCTACAGGATTTCCTGGAGGACAACTGAGTGAATGTGCATCAGTGGAGACAGCCAACGGCTGTCACTGCTGTCAGCTGAACGTTAGAAATTTCGAGCGAATGTCACGGGATTCTGATCTCCGTGTATGTGACAGCTGTTTCTGATGTCGGTGCTGCGGTGAGAGCTTTGCAGTTTCATTCAGACACATTTATAAGTCCCGCAAGAGAACAGGCACATGAAGACTGAGGAAGACAGCCTGAGAATTGTCTAGCAGGAGCGGAGGCATTTCCACGGCCCTGGTGTTGAGAAGGAACCCATTTGGGATTGTCTGATTCAATCATTCAAGTTCAGCCAGCGGATTAAGGAGTCGAAACATGCTGCCGCATTGTTGCGCAATTTGGTATGGAGAAAGAATGGCAGGGAATTTCCATCAGCGCTCGAGAAGTTTGAGTAAATGATCAAGCGAAGCTTCTCTGGCATGAGATATAATAGCCTAAGTGCTAAAGGAGTAAGTAGTTCCGGTCGTAAACGGGTGTCACTGATGTGACCAAGCGCTGCGGACGACAAGCGGGTTTAGACCAACTATATCTGTACTGTAGGCGTACCTTAAATGTGCCGAACGCACTCTATCATAGGGTTCGGCTAGCTTAGCCCCGCCCAAAGTTTTAAAATTTGACTTTTAAATCGCTTGCGTCTTCCACGAATATTTGAACACCGACCGAATTTATGTAGTTGCTCGGTGCCGTTTCGCTGCAAGCTGTTACACGGTGTGCCCACTTTGTAGATCACACCGCCCTTGGCTGAAATGTAGCCGAGATGGTGAATATTTGAAGGGTAAGACGGACGGGGTCTGTTGCAGACAAAGGAGTATTTGGTATTCCCGGAGATGGGATGCCGTTCGAGACAAATGATGCAGACGTGGTACAGACCTCCACGAACGAGTCGGGGACACGACTGGCGCCCGATTTAACTGTGAGCGAAAGGACCAAATCTGTCAGTGTCGGGGCTTGCATCGCTGGCAAGACTTTTCCCCATAACAAACTTGAAATAAACCAGGGCTTGATTTCACATACGCGATCGTTATGTTCAAGCGTAGCCATGTTATTATCCTCGCCTGATTTTGGGTGGGGGTCGTCAATGGCCGTCACGACAATACGAAAAGAAAGCCAGACAACCGGCGCCGTTCTCGCGAGTGTAGTGAAGTTGCTGATTCATACAATGTGGTGACGGGTATCCTCGAAGACTACAGTAGGTTGGTTGTGTCTACTCGGAAAGAGCCCGCAAAGTTTTACGCAGAAGTCATACGGTGTCGATGTCGCTCGCCTTTCTTCTGAGTGACAGTCTATCAGTATTGCATTAATAACCAAGGTACAGTAGGTGATGATGGAGCAGGCGGGCAGCGGGCAGCTTCAAGTTGTCTTGCCAGTGGTCGAGAGCATTGGGCTTAAGTTACAAAACACGCACAAACACAAAAACCATGGCCGATACACTCATACACGTGACATTGTTATGGGCGTCCACGACACTCACTTTGACACTCACTACGCATCAAGTTGTGTATCGCTCGATCCCAAGTGTACGATGCAATTGCGTCCCTATGGTTGATCATTTCCATATCATTATGATACGAGTCGCGTCTCACTCCGATGACTATTATAGTGAACCAGGCAAAAGGAACACAGAGAAGGTCGTCGGATATACTGTAATAGATGCTCTGCACCAGTTCTATATCGCGAGGCGCTTCGTTTGTTGCCAGTTTTGGTTGGTGCATCGATAGGTAAATAAAAGCAGCCAGTGGGTAAAGGGTGAGATTCCTCCCCATCCCCGTCTATCATGTCATTGGCACTTCTCATCCTCAAGTTTCGCGGCAGAGCCGTCGCCGTGTTCCGCGACCGTTGTGCCGATTATGATGTGAGTCGTCCCTGGTCTATTTTCTGACTCGGATCACACACCGCTACCACCGCCAACAACAGAGTGTCATTTCTGTCGCACGACGCAGCCTGCGGCCCTTGCAACTCCTCGGCCCAGACGCCGGAGATCTCATCCTCCTGGCATCAATCCCCGGTTATCCCGACACGAGCGAGGTCGAACTCACCAGAGAGGTCTGGCCGACCGTGAGCTCCATCGTTCACTCCGTGACCATAGCTCTCGAAACTGGTGCGTCCGTCACCAATATTCAGTACAGTAGTCTCTTCCTGGCTGGCTGACGAGACTGCCAGAAATACTATCGGCGTACTCCGAGTCGGAGTGCAGCTCTACAGTCGTCTCTCTTGACAACGCGCGACCAGCACCTAACCAGGTACCTTCCTTTTCCGGTAACCACCAACAGCGTGTCTTCGCCTCGTCAGTAAGGGGGGAGCTAGATTAGTGAAATATACCCTAAAACGCACCGCTTCCACCTTACTGTAAAAGAGAAGATCCGTTTCCCTTCTTGTTACCACTAAAAATAATTTGCAAACCAGAATGGAACCCTGAACCACCACCTGTAAACCCTAACCTGGGGGCGAAGCAACCTCACCAGTACAGTACGATTTACGGCACGACACAGGGGAAATCAAGGGGCAAATTAAATCACATATGGCAGAAAACATAAGAACAAAAGTGCCCTCAGCTAATTACTGGATCATACAGATGTGGCACAAAGAAGGCGAATGAGAACATGCTTCATCCAACTAAACGTTTACCCCGAAAAGCGTCACCGCTAGACAGAAGGGCATTTACTGACGAAAGTGGCCGGAAGTTTAAATTGGAGGTTCCGGACGAACCACCGCAGATCGGGGCAAACAGAGCTGAGCACATCACAGACGTCTTCATTCCGAGTCAACGCAACGGCCAAAGAGATGTTCGAACGTTGTACAGATGCTGGAGAAAGATTTTCAATCAGGTCAGAACCTCCACGTGTTGTAACTGCAGTTATAATAATAAGAGACATACATCCGGCGAGGAGCTACGATTTCGGTGGGAGAACTGTTCCCAACTGGGGTCGCACCGATCATGGCAATGCAACTGAGCACCGCAATCAAATTGAAGTTGAATGCACGCATAATTCTGTCACTTCTGTGGCAGTAGTATGTCGCGTTGTCAACAGGCTTAACGCAGAGGACAGCACGGGCACCTACGAGTGGCTAGGAAGGATACTGTATAGCAAAATTGAAAAGCGCAAACTTGGAAGGTGCGAAGACTAGATAGATCCTTTGTTGGGGGACGGACAGGCATAGTAAACCCGACCATGCTTATATAGATTTCGGAAGACCAGACGGAAGAAAATCAAGTTCCTACCATGTCGGGTGTAAATTGAATATTGAATGGCTCAAATACGGAGAACTATGCATTTGTGAGACCCAAACGTAGCCACTAGTGACAGACGCAGCGAAGATGACGCCAGATGGGCAGAGGTCAATAAACCAAAGCTTCCATCATTCCATGCATGCGGCCATGATAACACTTGTCCGATTTTGTGATCTAGTCCAGAAGGACCAGAAACGGTTTGCCTCATAATACGTGCTGTAGTATTCGACTCATAGTCCGCCGGCTGGCGGGATAGTTACGCCACATATTTTGCCAAGCCCCGCTCCTGCGCCACTTCTCGGCCCCATGGTCTCCAATGAACAGTATTGTGTACTGTAGGTGAAGCAGGATAAGTTCTGCAGCTCAACGATTCACCTTTGCGTACTCATATACTTACGATATGGCGCGAAGAACTCCAAGTCGTTCTCAACGCCACTTCGCAGGTAACAGCTATTACTCGCCCTGAGGCTTAATGCTTTGAACGGGGATACAGATCTCCGGATGACAAGCGAGCGAACGTGCATCAGCGGAGACAGCCAAAGGCTAAATGTCGGAAATTTTCGAGCGAATGTCATGGAATTCTGATCTCCGTGTATGCGACAGTTGTTTCTGATGTCAGTGCTGCAGCGAGAGTTTCCTATAAGTCCCGCAAGACAACGTGAAGACTGAGCAAGACAGCCTGAGAACTGTCTAGCAGGAGCGGAGGCATTTCCACGACCCTGGTGTTGAGAAGGAGCCCATTTGTGATTGTGTGATGCAATCATTAAGCCAGCGGACTAAGGGTTGAAACATGCTGCCGCATTGGTACGCTATTCGGTGTGGAGAAAAAATGGCACGGAATTTCCTTCAGCGCACGAGAAATTTGAGTAAATAATCGAGCGAAGCTTCTGTGGCATGAGACACAGTAGCCTAAGTGCTAAGAAAAAGCAGATAACAGGTGTAAGTAGTTCCGGTCGCAGACGGGTGTCACTGACGTGACCAAGCGCTGCGGGGGACAAGCGGGTTTAGACCAACTGCATTAGAGTATATTTGTACTGTAGGCGTTTCCTAAATGCGCCAAACGCACTCTAAATACGCACTTTAAATTTCGGCTAGCTTAGTTAGCCCCACCCCAAAGTTTCCTAACATTTGACTTTTAGATGCCTGCGCCTTCCATGAAAGTTGAAATACGGACCAAATTCATGTAGTTTCTCGCCACCGTATTCAGTACCGTTTCACTGTAAGCTGTTACACGGTGTGCCAACTTTGTGGATCACACCGCCCTGCTCCACCTTGCTCATAGGAACCTGCCACACATAAGTCAGCTCCAACATCAAGAAGGTATCTTTCTTCTTACTCGTCTCTACTCAATACCAGACAGACATTGTCAGACGGCCGCTACTGTATGGGTGTAACGTTACAAGGAACGTTTGATGAGGGGTGGCATGTGGCATGTGACATGTCGACCACATTGAATGACTCGGCAAGTCAGTGAGAGAGGGGTCGAGAGTGCGTATGGACGGGTGGTGGACGTCGGGTTTTATGGTCTGAGCGAGATTGAGGGCGAATTGAATCCAAACTCGATTTGAGCATCTTCATCATTGAGAGGCAATTAATCACTGCCTTGGCTGAGATGTAGCCGAGATAGTGAATATTTGAAAAGGTAAGATGGACGGGGTCTGTTGCAGACCAAAGGAGTATTTGTTAATCCCGGAGATGGAATGCCGTTCGGGACAAACGTTGCAGACGTGGTACAGACCCCCGATTAAACCGTGAACGAAAAGACCAAATCTATCAGTGTCGGGGCCTGCATCGCTGTCAAGACTTTCCCCCATAACGGACTTGAAATAAACCAGGGCTTGATTTCACATACGCGATCGTTGTGTTCAAGCGTGGCCATGTTGTTATCCTTGCCCGATTTTTGGTGGGGGTCGTCAATGGCCGTCATAACGATACGAAAGAAAACCAGATATCCAGCATCGTTCTCGCTGGTGTAGTAAAGTTGCTGATTCCGGCGATGTGGTGACGTAGGTTAAGTTAGGTCGGTTGTGTCTCTCCCGTCATGGCATTCCCACACGAATTCGTCGAATTGTTTGATCGAAAGAACCTGAGACAATTGTTGCAAAGTTTTACGCAGAAACCATGCGGTCTCGATGGCGCTTGCTCTTCTTCTGAATGGCCGTCTATCAGCATTGCATAATCAAGGTGCAGTAGATGATGGATGGTGCAAGCGGGCAGCTTGTCTTGGTCGAGAGCACTGCGCTTACAAACACGCACAAACACAAACAACCACGGGCGATACACGTGACATTGCCCCCTGGGGCATGCTACTATAGGAAGACGAGTTGTGGACCAAAATAATTTACTCATATACTAGTACTATAGTAGAACTGACATACCCACAATCGGTCAAATGTCAAATCAACTTCCTCCCCTCTGATCTCCCTATGGCAGCCCCATACATACTGACATTCGATCCATCGGTTCTTCTCACCCTGAAGTTTCGCGGCAGCGCAGGAGCGTCGTCGTGCCTCGTAATCGCTGCTCCGACTATGATGTGAGTCATTCCTTCTGGCCATTTCCCAGTTGCGCGATGTACTGTCTTCTGATTACTGTACACGGCCGCCATCAGGGTATCATCACAGTCGCACAGCATAACGTGCGTAACTTGCGATTCTTTTCCGAGGAGGATTCCGTCCTCCTGGCATTAATCCCAGGTTATCCTGATAAGAAAGAGGTCGAGGTGTCAAAAGAAGCCTGGCCGGTCGTCAGTGCAGCCGTACAATCTGTGACCATTGCTCTCGAATCAGGTGCATCCCCAATGGCCTCTCGTCCTTTCCCAAGACACTGGCAACCCTTAGCGGCGGATATTGACCAACCCGTTCTGTTACTTTTTGACAGAGTTGCGGTCCTCGGCAGACTCGGAGCACGCTCAGGATCTACGGTGACTTCCGGTAGTACCATGCTCACGGAGGCGGAGCAACTTGGGTTCAGTACATTCTAGGACATGTGCCACGTGTCTTAACCACAAATGTTACTCACCGGGCACGTTTTTAACACAGGTGACAGGTTATTACTGTAATAACACCCTTGCTTCGCCCCATTCGCAAAAAGATGTTATTAGCAAATGAATTACTCTATGTAGCAGTGACCACACTCACGGCTAGCCCAATCAAAATCGATCTTCGATGTACACTCAGTGGATCGCAAGAATGAGTTCGGGGGGTGAGATTTGTGAGAGGTGATGAGGAACGAAAAAGAAAAGAACAGGGTTTAGAGATCGACCAGGAAACGGAACACGCGATGGCCCGTTGGCTCAGTTTGGAGTTGCAGACTCAGTGGTTGTTGCAGAGTTTTGCGCAAAAGATGTTCGGTGAGTTTGCAGGGCATCGTCGCCAAGTATGCCGACTGCTACATTGCACGTATCAGTCACGGTAGGTTTTGAAGGAGGTTGCGCAGAAGACGCTCGTCAACATATTTAGAACTTTCCAAGTCCAACGACGTCTATGGTATTCTGCTGTCAATAAGCCTTATGAGCCGGCCGATGAGCAAAGAAGACTAAGAAATGATAGTAAGGCAATGGCAGAAGATGGTAGTATGATGGAGACGATCTCGAGCAAGGTTATTCGAGATACCTTCAGTAAATCCTGTGAGTAAATTTCCCCTTGACAAACGATGAAGCCACGGAGATCCAGCGTTGAGGCCGTTGAGGCGTTAAGACCGTTGAGGGGAGTTTATACGCGGTACAAAAACCTACTACACGGCCTCCGCGTAACATTAAGAGCACAGGACAATCTAGGGCAGTAGCAGTGGACAAGTCAATAAAAGCACAGCAAGTTTGCGAGGCGGTACATTTTGGTAATTGAGTGATAAAACAAAGGTTGCTGGTGAGAAAAAGGCAAGGACGTCACGTCGTCACCTTTCCGATCCCATGGCATTCGACCCTTTGTCCCTTCTCATCCTCAAGTTTCGCGGCAGAGGCGTCGCCGTCTTTCGCGACCGTTGCACTGATTATGATGTGAGTCGTCCCCAGTATCTCTTTTCCTGGATTGCCCCGCTTACCACCAAGCAACAAAAGAGTATCATTTCTGTCGCGCGACGCAGCTTGCGGCCCTTGCAACTCCTCGGTCAGACGCCGGCGATCTCATCCTCCTGGCTCAATCCCGGCTATCCCGACACGAGCGAGGTGAACTGACCAAAGATGTCTGGCCGACCGTGAGCTCCATCGTCCACTCCGTGACCATTTCTCTCGAGTCTGGTGCGTCGTCACCAATGTTCAGTTAGTCTTTCCTCGTGACGAGCCCATTTTCCTGCCTGCCCAGAAACTCCATCGGCGTACTCCGAGTCAGAGTGCAGCTCTACGGTCGTCTCTCTTGACCTTGACAACGCGCGACCAACACCAAGCCCTGTCCGGCCGCCAACTCGGTCTCCATTCTCCATTTTTTCGGGACAGGACCGACAGGCGCCGGCTCGAATGCATTCGCGGCGGTCCGCAAGCCCGTCATCTACCTATACCCGCCTTCTCGCCTTTCGGACGTGACCGTGGAGTTGCTCCTCACGTCGTCTTGGAGCTTCTCGGCGATATATCCCTTGCCCCAGACCGCCCTAACATCAGGCGAAAAACAACAAATCGCCACACAGTCCTTAACCTGGACCGTCGACGCAGAACCCGATGGCAGACTCGTGGACAAGACTTCCGGTGTGGAAGTGACGTATCTTTACTGGGAAGCAACGTATGTTATACTGTTATGTGTTGCCCTACGGCCATTAACCTCTTTTTCTCTCGGACATATTTGACTTTTCTAGCGCGAATACCAGTCTTGTCACGCCAAACGCGTCTCGTGCAACAACCCCGTAGAAGACATCGAGACATTTGATCCATCCCGCCCGTCTTTGAGCCCGGCCGATTCAATCCTTCTTCCGATAGGCAAAATCCCGAGTTACCTAGACACGGCACTCAAGGCACTCACACTACACACCGAGGCCCGTACCTCTTTTATCACGTACGCTTCCTCTCTTCTTCCGCCGAGTCCGAGTCCGATAACCCTTTTTTTTACGTGCGCATGCAGATATTGGCTGCCGAGTTTGCTCGAACACGAATACATCGCCTTGCGCTTCATCGCGCAGTCATCGTACGAAAAGGCGGCTCAGATGCACATCTCGCCCACGCCTGACGTCGTCAACCGTGTCTTCATGCTTTTCCGCGGAGTCCGCCCAGACGATGTGGGACTTTGGGCGCCGGCGGCTGCTCGCGCGGCTGCAGAGGACGGCGCGACGTTCTGGTCGAATGTGGTCGGCGTTGATGCGACGCGCGCGTCCGATCGCACTTTGTTCCGAGTGTTGGAATGGGGAGGGATGGAAGTTGAATGAATATGAGGGTCAAGTCAGGGAAAGCGACGATTTGGACCTTTTTTGGTTTGGTTTTTTTTTCTTTCCCTTCCTTCGGGTTTACGCGTTTGTAATGGTTCACTTGCTCAATTATCATCAGGAAAATCGTGCATTTACAGTTAAACTTTAGAACTGTTTTCACTGCCAACCAAGAGCAAGGTCTGGCCCAGACGTGAAGTTACTTTTTGAGCTTTGGATGTAGAGTGCGTCAGAGTCAGAGCTCGGAGCGGAACCATTGCATCGGAGCGCCCGTCCCTCACTGCACAGCTCTTCCCCTTTTGTCCATTTCCTTGTCTCTCTTTTTCATTGCTTCATTCTTCATCGCTCCTTGACCATTGTCCAAACCCTCAAGCCGACTACGAAAGAATTGAAGACCGTTCGGCCCTCACGGCCACCCATCCTACATCCCTCTCGCCAATTCTCTTCCTGGGCAACGACGATCAGCTCTTGCTGCGACACCGCGACACTAGTATATCCTTCGTATACAGTCTCTTAGCCCAGCTCCATCTCTTTGTATATAAGCCTCCCTCACTCGTTGAGGCAGGGCAGTCACTACATCCTAGTCGAATATAGTTTGTCTCTCGTTTTCCTTTTCTTTCTCTCGTGTGCATCTCGTTTCGACCCCTTCAGTCGGCACTCGTGTTTGCATGGAACTGCTGTCCACGACGCGTGTGTCACCCCATCGCTCACTATCTCTTTGTCTTCTTTATTTTTCTCCCCCTTTTCTTGGACGACCTTCCCAATCTCGCAGCCTCTACCTTAGCTACCGTGGAAAGGCAAGTGACCATCGCATCGGGTGAAATATAGCCAGGATGGGAGTAAGGGTAAAATAGACAGAGGTTTGTTGTAGACAAAAGGAGTTTTTGGTAATCCCGAAAAAGGAACGCCATTCGAGACAAATGATCGCAGACGTGGTGCAGACTCACCCAAGAACGAACCAGCGACGACCAACGCCTGATTTGACCGTGAGTGAAAGGTCCAAATCTGTCAGTGTCGGGAATGGCGCCTGCATCACTGGCACTAGCAAGACTTTTCCCTCTAACGAACTTGAAATGAACCAGCGTTTGATTTACATTCGCGGTCGTTGTGTTCAGGCGTCGCCATATTATTATCATCGGCCGATTTTGGATGGGGTCACTTAATGGCCGTCATGACGATAGGGAAAGGAGGCCAGACATCCAGCATCGTTCTGGCGGGTGTTCTCCGTCTGTAGTAAAGTTGCTGATTCAGGCGATGTGGTGACGGATATGGTTCACTCGGTTGTGTCTCCGTGCGTTGGCATTCCACACACGAATTTGTACGATGCAATTGCGGCCGACTATTTCATATCATTACGATACGAGTCGCTTTTCATCCGACAACGATTATAGTGAACCAGGCCCCCAATCCCATCCATCATGCCGTTCGACCCCTTATCCCTTCTCATCCTCAAGTTTCGTGGCAGAGGCGTCGTCGTCCTTCGCGACCGTTGCACCGATTATGACGTGAGTCTTCCCCAGCGTCGCTTTTCCTGACCGCCTGTCTTCTGACTCGGATCGCCCATCGCTACCACCGGCGACAACAGAGTATCATTGCTGTCGCACGACGCAGCCTGCGGCCCTTGCAACTCCTTGGTCCAGACGCTGGCGATCTCATCCTCCTGGCATCAATCCCAGGTTATCCCGAGTCGAGCGAGGTCGAACTAACCAAAGAGGTCTGGCCGGCCGTGAGCTCCATCGTTCACTCCGTGACCATAGCTCTCGAAACTGGTGAGTCGTCACCATGGTCAGTTAGTCTCTTGCTGGCTCACAAGCCGTTTCCTACTTTCCCAGAAATACGATCGGCGTACTCCGGGTCGGAGTGCAGCTCTACGGTCGTCTCTCTTGACCTTGACAACACGCGACCACCGCCGAGCACTGTCCGGCCGCCAACTCGGTCACCATTCTCCTCCATTTTTCCGGGACAGGACCGACAGGTGGTTCGAAATCAGCTGTCGGCGCCTCGAAAGCCCGTCATCTACCTATACCCTCCTTCCCGTCTTTCGGACGTGACCGTGGAGTTGCTCCTCACGTCGTCATGGAGCTTTTCGGCGATATATCCTTTACCCCAGACCGCCGTAACATCAAGCGAAAAACAACAAATCCCTGCGCAATCCTTAACCTGGACCGTCGACGCAGAACCCGATGGCAGACTCGTAGACAAGACTCCGGTGTGGAAGTGACGTATCTTTTCTGGGAGGCAACGTATGTTATGCTGTTTTGTGTTGCCCGACCGTGATTAATCTCCCCTCTTCTCCGATATATTTTGGCTTTTCCAGCGCGAATTCCAGTCTTGTCACGCCAAACGCCTCTCGTGCAACAACCCCTGTAGAGGACATCGAGACATTTGATCCATCCCGCCCGTCTCTGAGCCCGGCCGATTCAATCCTTCTCCCGATAGGCAAAATCCCGAGTTACCTAGACGCGGCACTCAAGGCCCTCACACTACACACCGAGGCCCGTACCTCTTTCATCACGTACGCTCCTATCTTCTTCCGCCTAGTCCGAGTCCAATAAATCTCACGAAACCCATTTTTTTCCCGGGTCACGTAGATATTGGCTGCCGAGTTTACTCAAACACGAATACATCGCTTTGCGCTTCATCGCGCAGTCATCGTACGAAAAGCAGCTCGGATGCGCATCTCGCCCACGCCTGACGTCGTCAACCGCGTGTTCATGCTTTTCCGTGGAGTCCGCCCAGACGATGTGGGACTTTGGGCGCGGCGGCTGCTCGCGCGGCTGCAGAGGACGGCGCGATGTTCTGGTCGAATGTGGTCGGCGTTGATGCGACGCGCGCGTCCGATCGCACTTTGTTCCGAGTGTTGGAATGGGGCGGACTGGAAGTCGAATAGTATGTGAGTCACGTCAGGGAATGCGGCGGTTTTTATCTTTTTTTTATCTTCCCCTTTCCTTCGGGTTTATGCGTTGGTAATGGTTCACTTGTTCAAGCAGCATCAGGGAAATCGTACATTTACAGTAAAACTTTGCAACTGTTTTCACGGCCAACCAAGAGCAAGTTCTGGCCCAGATTTGAAGTCACTTTTTGAGCTTTGGCGTAAGTACGACGACCTCGCATGTATTAACGAAAGAGCCAAAATTATTAGTATTGTCAAATGCCAAATTTCGGTCGGCCCCTTGAAGAAGCTATCAAAGCTTCATGAAAGAAATGACTCGCAATCGGCAAGCTATGAAGATGAGTTGTGGGCTACTGTAGTATGAATTTACTCAAATACTACCCGGTCAGTCATTCATCTTCCTCTGACCTCATCATGGCAGCGCGAGCTCGGCTTTTCACGGGCGTCACGTGGGTCACGTGGCATCCTCTAATGGTATCTGTAATTTTCATCCATGCGCTGGCAATAAATTAAAGGGTATTAATACTAGCGAATGAACAGAATATTGCAATGAATAGCCAAGTGATATGTGGTGTCAAGGGTCCATAAATCGAGTCGTTACAGCGAAGGATAGGATTCCTGGGAAATTGTGCTCAATACTTCCAGAAAAAGGGAGCGAAGGAGTTTTCTACGAGTTATACACAGTTACGGAATTGATAATCCATGTGGCATCTGGATTCGTATCGGTATAACATGACAGGCAAGAAGTTCACAAGGTACGCACTGATGTAGTTGCTCCCTGTAGTGACTTGCTGAGCGCAGTTACCGGGGCAACCAGAGTTTGGGTAGTCGCTGTTTGCCCAACCACCGCAGAGAGTGATGTCAAATATAAGCCTTTGGGGAGAAAAGAAGGAATCGACAGCGCAGTTATCGGCCGACAAAAGAGCATTGGGAGTGGGCCAGGAATCCGGATCAGGGTCACCAGAGCCAATATCACTGGGTATCGATTGGCGCTCAAAGTGCCATATCTTAAAACCGTCGTTGTTCCATAGGAGAGCGAATACGCCCCCACCGGCAGCGTCAAATCCTTGACCGTAGGAGCTACTGCACGTATCCAGGACTGCACAACCAGTATTGCTCGATGGTGTACAGCTGCAATTCGTATTCATTACCGTTCCCGTGAAAGCTGGAGTACCATTAACGGTAGGCACTTGTTCTGGAATACTGCACACTTGACTCGCGCCTGTGTGGAACGTGTATTGATTCCTGAAACCGGGCGTGCATGAAATTACAACGGAAGGAAAAACAAATTGGAATTAAACCAACAACTGTTTGTTATTGACACCCTCGACAACGTCGATCTCTCCATCATTGGGCCAGTTGTCGCCCACTAACCAAAACGCAGGCCATACAGAACAACCGAACGGCATATGGTCAAAGTCGGCAATAACGAGACCATGGTGGAAGGTCTTCACGGAACTGATACGAACACTGATGATATAAAGTGATGATGGCATCAGACTGTCGGGGCCTCCGCCAACTTTACTATAAAGAGACGACGTACGAATTGCGCGGCGTGTAGAGTGGGAGATTTGTCCAGCTGTCAACGCGTAATACAGTCTGGTTATCGCCCTGCACGTAGGCAAGGCCATATTCTTGAGCTTTGGCTCTTGACACATATTCCACTTGCCGCCAGTAATGTCGGGGCCAGTAAAGTAACTCCACAACCTGAGAAAGTGCTCAGATCCGAAGAGAAAATACTGTACGAGCAAACTATGCGCTCACGAGTCATTTAAGAAATCCGAGCCTGATAGATATCTACGGAGGAGTAATTGAAGAGCTGTTCGTCATGTACCCGCCCGTGGCACTCTTGCATGGCGTGCCGAGAACATCCAGCAGTGTTAAAAGCTGCAACTGAACACACCGTGACGAATGAGACGAGGACCCCGAAGGCGAAGAACGGGAGAGCATCGCTGCGAGAAACTAGTTGGGAGTTGAGGTAGGAGGAGAGTCCCGATGTGAGATAAAGGAATGGAATTTGAAGAACAAAAGGAGTGGGAAAGGAAGGGAAAGGAAAGGAGGGGAGGAGAAACTGAGGAGAAGGAGCGGCACTTGAGAGCTGAGGGGTATAAAACAAGGCTGGGAGCACGGTGGCACAATATCTTGAGGCATCTTTTTTATATCATGCACAATGAATAAAAGATCATTAATGGCATGAAGTGCAAGCCGGCCGCGGTACTAGTAAATTGGAAGTTCCGCGCACGCACGCACGCACATCAACATCACATCAGAAGATCGAAGATTCAGAACCCTGCACTATGTGATGAATCATGTACTATTGTTAGTAGCCAACATATGAGATCGTGATGGGCACCGGAACGGGTTATTGTCTTTTTCACGCGAGTTGGCGGAGCACGTTCATTAGTAATAAAAATCAGTATTCAACAAAAATGCTGTATCTCGCTGAATACTCACTCAAAAGTCTTCGGCCCAAAACCATCTGTGAGACCAAATTTGCCGGTATACAACTGTAGCATACCGAGTGCCTACAAAAGTGGTGTGCGCACGACAAAGCACACCCCAAGTTGATGTCACGTGCCATGTGACCACCTGTGTGAAAATCCAACTATCTAAAAACC